>JAMKCH010029264.1:0-35250 GCA_023653785.1 Ophioderma brevispina
ACACGGTTTGAACGATAGTGTAATAGGATGCTACCAATTGAAGAGCAGTACCATTGATGTTAAAATCAGTGGCCAGTCTTTTGAGCATGATGGAATAGTCTATGGTGTCAAAAGCTGACTAAAGTCCAGCATCACTAAATAGTAGGCATTTTGGATCCAGCCATAGCACTCAATATACTCTTGAATTTGAGAAGGGCTGTCTCAGTCCCGTGTTTTGGTCGGTAGGCAGACTGGTAGGGTCATTCATATTGTTAATTGTTTTGGAGGTGATTTTCAGTGGTACAGTGACATTTTTTCAATGATGTTTTGAGAAAGTTTTTATGTTGGGTACTGGACGGTAATGCTTTAGCTCATTTGGGTCCAAAGACTGCTTTTTATCACAGGAGTGGACCACAGCTTTCTTAGAGCGTAGAAGGACCATTTGATGACATATTATTCAATATCTCATTGACAGTAGGCACAATGACATCAGAACATGATTTTAACATCCAGTTGCAAAACATCAAATTGCAAGATTTGTTTGGAAGTGGTTTGATAATATCACTACCTACCTCCTCACTATTGAAGTGAAAGTGGACATGTTACTACACTGATCAAAACAGATTAACACCACTACAAGATCTACATCCAATACCATCAAGTTCATTTCGAATCTTGGCAATTTTACTTTCAAAGAAAGTTGCAAACAAATTGCTCAGCTCTTTAGCTGATTCATGAGCTGGAAGCAATTTGCACCACTATTCAGTAATTTGCCAAGAGAAATGATAGTCTCCTTATTCTCCCTTTTGCCTTATCCCCTTCCGTCCTCTAACTCAGACTTGTAATAATGAAGCCTTTGCTTGTTTGATCAGATTATTCACAACAGTATGCTGACCAGAGAAGGCCGTACGATTCTCTGAGTAGGGTGCTTTCTCCATTCCCTTTCAAGGCGCCGGCGTTCTTGACGCGCCTCATGGATTTCACTACTGTACCATGGGGTAGCTGGACGCACGGTCTTATTACTCGTTATTACAACTACTCGTATTAGTATGGTTATAGCTAGAGTAAGGGAGGGAAAAACGAAAATGTTAAACTTGTTTATATATATGTCGTTGTACACGTAATTTGTACGGCTTTATTTATACTGATTGTGAACTTCATATTGGCAGTTCTAAAATGTATATATAATACTAATATTAATATAGGATTTCCCAGTTAGCTTAAAACATTTTTCATTATAATTCGACCATATATCGTTAAGTTTTTTTTTCGTCCCAAAAACTGAATATGTGCTTTTTTGTTTAAATCAGTTTTCGTCTCTGGTCAATTATATTAAACATTTGATCACTAAAATTACTTTATTTTCATATATTTTGTCAATCAATTTTTTAATATTTTTACTTAAAAGTTAAAAGTTTGTACCTACAATTTGTATAAAGCAATTTCGTCCTTGGTCATTTAGTTTCACATTTAGCTCATTATATTTCGTCCCGCGTGTGCTGTATTTATAGGCATTGGCTAAAGTCAGCCTATAACATCAATTGGCCTTTGACTTTTTATGACTTTTGAATATAATCCATTAATTTTAAGTGGAACTAGTGGAAATCTACCCCCCCTTGTATTTTGTACACATTGATGATAAAATCAAGAACACATTAAATTAGTTGGATTTATTTATTTATTATTTTGAAATTGCACACCACGACAGAATGTTTGTTTTAAAATATAGCCAAATTGCAAAAAAATTACAAATAAACCAACATTTAATCATTTTAAAACGTTAGAGGTTTTGGCATTGGCTTTCAGGTACACCGGAATAATGATTATAAAGGTTTTCTTGTATTATTTTTCTAAATCCACGATGAACCAAACCAATTTTTAAGCTTTTCCTCACGTATTGTTTTTTTTTCAAATGAGGAAAAAAACTGATATACAAAAATTGTACAACATTGAGATTTAACCTTAATGGGTACAACAAGAAGCCTTCTTACTCCCTGTTGGTGGATAAGGGACTACGTTCCATGGCCCCCCCCCCCCCCCGAAACCAATTTCACGATGGGATTTTTGCACGAAATTTATACCGCATGTCAGAGGTCATAATCATATAATTAAATTAGAAGTCCACCAAGAAACCTAATAATTAGAGGTAAAACATTATTTTCAAGTTTCGAAAAAAAGGGAACACAAATTAACACGTTAGTATTTGTTCTTATAGACCATCTACCTATCCTAACACAACATAGTGATGTCTTTTTATATGTCATTAATTTTTGGTAGTGCATTGTCAGCCGTGTAACTTTTCCATGGGTTTGTACATGGCGTGATGCGACATCAAAGTGGAGCAATATATAAAGGGTTAACTAATTTTATATTATTCTTTATTAGCATGAATATATACTTAAACAGGAAAATACTCTTAATACTTGTTTAAATTAGTAATATTTACTGACACTCCCTTTGATGGAGAAATGGGGTTCCTAGGCCCGAACTAATATCGAATTAATGATTTCAATACACATATGAGTCGGAAAAAGTATCGTTAGTTCGTTAAACTGGCCAAATGTAGTTTTGGCGGGTCCATAGTCCCCCTCCCCTGGGCCACTTAAGTGTTAATGTACAAAGTTTAACTGATATTGTCATATTTTGGTATTTTCCCGTTACTGGCATACTAATACGAACCTAACCTGCAGTGGTTGACTTGAAATCTGTGTCTTAAAAGATAAGGCAGTACTTTTTATCTGATTTTTGTAATTTCCATACGTGTGTATCAAAATCCGACTTGAGATTCAAAAAAAGCCTTTTCCGCTGTATTTCACAGATTTGAAGCATGATCTTGTGGCACTATGACCTGTCCGTTTGACCTCAAACACAAACATTATTGATCTTTGTTTAATCTGTGTACTGGTGTAAACCTCAATCAGCTGTTAGTGTAGAATTTGAGATGCCATTGCTGCATGTCTATTTGCGGGAAGAGAGTATAACAACTTCCTCAAATACTGCATGTTTTTGTCCAATTTGGTGGTTTGTTTCTAAGGAAATTGTTTTACACACTGATTATAAGTTTATTATCGCTGCTAATCCCTTTTAATCACAATAATATCACATGTTAACATCTAATTTACCATAGGTCAACCGCTATACTGATGGATATAAAATATATTTTGCACCAATTGCCTCGTCCCCAGATTTAAATGTAAAATTAATTATTTACTTTGTTATGTCACTAAGTGGGTCATTATGACAATAAGAATCACAGCGACTCTATTAAGTTTTTGTTCATCTATGTCTTTGGCAACTTCCGTCAGTGGATAACGGGTGGGGCCTCCTAGGGACCCATGCTAAGTAAACGCAATAACACTTACACTTATGGACCGGGGGGTTCCTATGGACCCACCCTAATTTGGTTCGCGCTAGTCGCTTTACGCGTGGGATTGTTGCGCCGATTGGTTTGTTGTAATTGTCCTGACTTTTTAATGCGCTTCTTTTCATACCAAAAAAAAATAAAAATCGCGAAGCGTTAATGAGTTAATTAGTGGGGAAGTCATCTGAGAATATTTTTAATTAGCAAAGAACCAAAGTTATTTTTTTGCTGATATATGTTCACACTACACATACGTGAGTAAAGAATTATTAAGTAACATTAAACAAATTAACCCTTTATGTGCTGAAAACAAACGATTTCGTCGTTGACGTTGCTAAACAGTAACTGTACAAACTCTACGGAAAAATGACGTGTATTTTGCAACACTCGTAAAAAATACAGGATCCCTAAAACTGCATGTTTTGTGTTAAATATATGTAATTTGGGTCTTCTAGAATAGATATCAACATAAAATAAGTTTTCAAATTGAAAAGTTTGATGTAAGCGCAAGGCGCATTTGAAATTTCCGTCTTTTTGTCCAATTTTCGCATGTTTTGAAAACATAGTTTTGCCCCTAATTTGCAGCCCGAATAACAAATTTCATTGTTATTGCTGATTTGGGGCTGTCTTATGACCCTTCACATGTGGTATAAATTTCATTTGGGCTAAAAACAGGCTGATTTTACATGATCTTTTGAAAAACTCAAAAAAAAAAAAAATTGCAAAACTGAAAAATCAGGGTCGGTCGGGCCCGTAAAACAGGTTTGGTTTTTTTTCGTCGCCGTGTTTATTTATGAAGTCGCAGGAGAAGAACCCGGAGAAGAATGATTTGTATATACGTCTACATTATATTAAAACGCTGTATCGATGTGCACAAGAAATGATAAATGGACAAATCGATAATTATAAGACCCTAAAATCGCATTATAGTTTTAAAATATGATATACAGAAGTGATATTAAAAGTTTTACGTTATACGACCTTTCTTGATATTTATATGCTATATGAAAACGGGTAGAACTTTCAAATGTTAGTGTTACACTTTTCCAAAGCAGTTTTACGTCATATCAATTACATGAGCACGAACAAACCTCTTCGTAACAATTACAAATGAAGAGCGCCACTCGTTACTCTCATTACTGGATGGTGACGTCATATTTGTGATACAGCTTGGGGAGATTTCGGAAATTCTGCAATGTGTGTTCATGACGTTTGAGAGACTTCTTAGACCTCAGGTGGTCAATATTATATGCGCAATGATAATGGGAAAATCCGGGATGGTCTCGGCTATTAGACGCTGAAAACAGAATTCAAATGAAACTTTCCGTTGGTGAATGTTTTGTGTTGTTTTTGTGTTAGTAAAGTTGCGCCATGAGTCAATCCCAGAAATTGGGGGTTGAAAAAGTACTCCTAAATAATCGTATATTATATGCGCGATATAATGTGACTAGTGAGATGTACTATTTGTGTCGGTGTCACTTGGTCAATTCTGAACACACTGTCTCATCTATGCAAGGTGACATGAACGTTTACTACGCTGACATTGCAAATATGCGTGGCTATTTCCCGGCAGTGGAACCGAGTTTCAATTGGGAAATTCAATGGGAGTATTGATTGCTGTCATAATTATATGCGCGGAACTGTGTTTTGACTCAGAAGGGACAGTTGCGGCGCGGTCAAGCATGGTTTGCATGACATGTACACATTGCACAGAGATTTACTGCATTCGGTTATGTGTATACTGCAACGCGGTTCATTTAAAACTTAGGTCAGTCAGCCGTGGCTTGATTGAGCGCTGTGTGTCTTATGGTTATTTGCATAAATAGGAATGTACTACACATGCGTGAAGTGCCGCCGGTGACTAGCGTCGGTGACTAGAATCGATTTACGCATACATTAAACTTTTATACAGGCTTCAATACAGTAGGTTTGTTTGTGATGAGTTAGATGTCTTTTTGGCGGTGGTCGTCAGGTTGGTAGTCCGAAAAGGACGTTAGGGATATAGAAGTCCCAAGTATCCAAATGAAGTATTGCCCTTTATTCCGTCAAGCACTACTGCACACCATCATACAGCGCATGACGGAATCAATTGTAATGCCTCATTTGCATACTTGGGACTTCTATATGAGACGTTTACCCGAAATAAAAGGGACCAAGAAGTGGAAAACTATAGGCGTCCTTTTCAGTACAATTGAGTGCACTCTTTATGTGTAATTGTTCTCAAATCTCCACCACAGGTATCATTGTTATGTCAATTCGAGTTATTTACGCATTCAAGTCAATACATTAATGGAATTCAATTTTTTTTTAAATCTAAAACATTAAAATAAAATCTTATAAATTGTTTTCCCCAGACAATTAAATCTTACAAAAATACCTTTTCCTTACAAATTTGACGACGGTAGACAATTGTATATCTTTATTCGGACAAAGATAGATAGTTCTCCTGTCATGAAATTTGTGTGGTAATACCTCAACGTTTTAATATTTTATTTTCATGTTTTACATTTTAAGGTGTTAGTTTTATATAAAGATTGTGCCTAAATAAACAAACAAACTAACAAACAAATTAATGAATTTGCTACTATTTTATAGGTAACAACATCCATTCCGACCAAAGGCAATTCCTTGTGGTTACCGTCAAGAGCTTCTTACTGCCAATGAGAACCAACTCGGATGTTTACGAGGAGGTTGGAGCGCAATGTGTCTCGTGCCACTCCAGCCACGTCATTCCAGCTTCCGCGAAAGCGTGCACAAACGTTGTTGGTTGGGTTAGCAGGATCCAAAACAAGAGGTCTGTGGAAAATAATGCAATTGTATATTAAGAAAATAATATTGAAGAATTGATTAAAAGGTTCGGGATTTATCGAACAATTTCAGTAATTCTCCCCTTCTCTCCTCCTCTCTCTCTCTCTCTCTCTCTCTCCCTCTCTCTCTCTCTCACACACACTTTGTGTGTTTGTGTGTGAGGAGAGATCGGAAACTTTACACTTTTACACACACTGTAGAAAGGTTGGGGAGCTTTAAGCTTCCATCTTTATGTTTTGGGAAGTAATGTTACGGTTTTAAAGATGAAACGTACTTCATTTTGCTCATTGGATCCATGCTGGCGATACCTCTCTGTGCGATCGAGCTGTTGTAGTTATCTGTCCAGAAGTGGTTTAATGAAGAAAGCTCTTCACTGAAAATGGTCAAGACGGCCTTCAAACCTTGCAACCGGTTGAAAGCATACGGTTTTCCAGCTCTTTCCCATGCATATACGGTGATGAGCTCCATTGGGTAAGACGTCGGGAGTGATTCCGAAAGCCAACGCGACCCCAGTGCAGATCTAACGGTGACTTTGTTCCAGTATTTAACCACCCGAATTAATTCCTTAACCACTCCGGGTTTTTCCCTGATGAAATCCACTTGCAACTTGACCAGTCCTGCTGAGTATGGCTCGCGATCTTGGACACTTCGCCGAATCATGGAATCGTAGAGCGATGCTTTACCTGCAAATTAAGGACCAATATTGAAAAATAATTGACACATATTTTTATTTTCAAAATCCGTAGATGTATTGTCATTGTATTGACTATTTCAGAGGCAGAAATTATTATTACACCATTAGTTTCGTTCGTTATTTGTTATTTTCGATTTTTAACGCTTATATCGTTAAAATGATGCATTACTTTCGTTCAAGTAGAACATTAAATTGATGATTTGCATCTTAGCTTTAGGTATTGAAAGCGTTTTCCACATTTGTAATCGTTATTTTTTTAAAGAAATTGTCAAAAGTAACAGGTAGGGGTAGTGATGCTACATTGCAACCACCAAATTTAGACAATGACGCGGCTGAAGTAGTTCATTTGCCTGAAAATAAAAAAAATATTTTACTTGTTGACCCCCTCCCCCACCCCCAATATCGATCGAGTGGACTTTGGACTAATGCGGTCGCATTTCTGAACACAGCTGGGCATGGGCGCTCTCACTGCATTACCGCATCTGCATAAGCATGCATCTGGTTTTCTAAACCTTGTAAATGTGAGTGGGTATATGTATTTATGGTTTAGTGAACTGGTGAACTGGTGAAGGCATTTAATTTTGGTCAGTTCAAGATAAACGATTTTTACCTTGGTTGGCCAGATTGTCTGCTGTTGGTAGCATGTCGACTTTGATTTGCATCCCAGTTACACGAAGATTTGCAGATACCATATATTCACTCCGCGTTGGGCTTCCATTGACTTGGGAGTGGTTCCTGATGGCCGCGACAATGTTGTCATTGGCCTTGGCGAGATCACGACTTACATAAGTAGATATACTCTGCACATCTCTCAAATGTGGCAGTGCTGGTGGGTTAACAAAAACCACACAGTCGAAGTCAGATTGACCCTTGAGCACGGTGCCTTTTCCAAGCGATCCACCCTAAAAATAAGTTATAATTATTAAAATAATAATTTATTTATAGACTCGTATTAGGGTACGCTTCAATCACCTGTTTACATTCATGGAAAATATACAGTAAATTTTTTAGGTCAACAATAATAATTTAAAGATTTTTTGTTTATACTGAGTCTTCCAAAACAGGATAACTTCAAAATCCTCGACAGCACCTCCATATACAGCCTGTCTCAAAAAACAATTGTGCAAGTGAAAAACACCCTCTTTGGCAATTAGAAAATACTGTTGTGACATGATGCGTACATCAACGTCTAGGGCGCAGTCTTAGCTTTCAAATAGCGTTTGTTCGATTCAATTTGCTTGTTATAAAATGTATTTCAACGAAATAGTAAACTCACAATTGTGCCACTTTTACTATGATGATGAAGTTTATCCAATAATTCAACCTTTTTATCCTATGTAATTTTGAAACTCTATTGAATATTGCTAATTGATGAAAATGTGATTTACTGGTATGAATGAGCAGTGTTTCACTATTTATCACACCTTCCAATGTAATTACATACTGCTCAATTGTTATACAATCATTTCTAATCCTACAAGTGAATGTTCTTTTATTAAGTTAACTGTATTGTACTGGTATTTGGATATAGCATTCTATTCAATTTTCTGAAAAGTGGCACACTTGTGATTTTACGCTCTTGTTGTTAACTAAACATATCTGAAGATTAAAACACGTAATCGAACAGAACAAACGCTATTTGAAAGCTGAGACGGCGCCCAAGACGTTGATGTAAGCATCATGTCACAACAGTATTTTGTAATTGCCAGACAGGGCACTTTTTGCTTGCACAACTTTTTGATACAGGCTGCAATTGGTATTTGAATTCAAAATTAAAGGTGCCCACCCGATTACAACATAATTATATTTTTTTCTCGTAGGAAGGGCCATCATCAGAATACTAAAAATTCCCAAATTTCATTTGAATCCGACATACCATTTTAATGTGAGCGGTAATTGTGTGTATGAGTACTGTACAAACTATTTTCTGGCTACCGTAAACAACCGTATTTTAGCCTGTAGCATTGGAACGGGAAAGAAGTCAGTCAAAATATTTTGTAGGTGAGATGAGAAAAATAAACCTTTCCAATGCTACCAAAACATCAGGTTTGATGGTGTGAAAGGTGGGTCGAGGCTGAGGATCGAGTGGTACCCCTTTAAATTTTCAAATATCAACTATACCAATATTTCATCAAATTATCGAAGTATTATAGCATTGTTTACGTTACTATAATTACATGAATGCAGAGGTACTGAAGCTTACTGACTTGGTGCAAATTGCAGAGTGAGTGGCAGAGAGCGTTAGTACAAACTAATTAATGACTAACAAATTAAACTGTACTTATTTTGTCTAGAGTTATTTACGAGTTATTTGCGAGTTTAGTTAACTTGTTTTCAATCTAAGTTTTAAAGTCCAAATTCCATCAAAACAGCAAGAACGAGCATTCCGATAAAAGAACCTTCGGAATAGTGAACTTTCAAATAAAGGCGATGACCCTCCCTAAATATCCTTTTCATTATTATTTTACAACCCCCCCCCCCAAAAAAAAAAACAAATGACATAGCAATAAGCACTAGACTTGCTTTGTCCCATTTGATCCATTTTTCCCACTACTTGGTAAAAAATATAGTTATCATAGCAAGGAAAAATAAGGTTAGGCGCAACGAAGTAAATTATTAATTTCTTGTCGCCCGCTCTCGTCCCAAAAGTTAAGTCGCGACGAAAATTGCAGATATGGAAAAAAATCATTACTTTTTAATATAGGTTTCCAAGCCAATTTGAAACTTTTATCAGCCAAATAAATATATCCGCATTAAATTTTCGCGCGATTTCAGACACGCATCACCAATACTGATTTCGTTTTCGCGCTAAGCGATCAATTTCGTTTTCGTTAAAGTGATTTATTGGTATGGATCTATCGGTACATAATAATGAAATATCCCTAACTAAAACGTACCAGGTGGTTTTCATGGACATTGCAGTATTCCTTGCAAAAATCCAGATTGATTCCAAAAATGTACACAACTGTACAGCAATCATGGAAGCTACCATGTTTATTCCCTATGGTATATTTACAACGCCGCATGCAATACCGAAACAGAAGCCAGCGAAAATATATCACGTGACTTCAGCAAGTTTGCAACAAGCCTCATCCTTGTGAACTTCGTTGAATACACAAAGGATAGGAGAGAAGTTCGTTTAGAAATTTTTATTGCAAAAAAAATACACTTTTTAAAACCCCAGTGATTTGAGCAAAATGTAAAGAGGGGTGTTTTAGATATCATTTTGTGATTAACCCTCGTCTTACAAAGCCTTTTTTTGTATAACACGGTTTACCAAGGGGGGTTACCACTCCCCTCGAGAATTTATTATAAAGCATCCGATGCTTATGATTTTGATACCATGGATAGCTATGGTCCTCCTCTTTTTCATTGATACCAAAGATAAGTACCAACATACCTAGTATGGCGTCACAATGACGTTATCAAGTCCGCGAGTCTGCAAAATTGACATTTTCCACCGAAAATAGGCGAAAATCCAATGTTGCGCTAAAAATCGCAGGAATATCGGATTTTCATGCGGTTTTCAGCTCTAAATGATGGCATTTGGCTAGTTTTGCATAAACCTAGATTTTTAGAGCCATACTGTGCATAATATTTTCAGAAATGCACCATAAAATACCCTTCGACTTTGACGGCATATACCCTAACCCCGGTGAAGGTGCTACCTTCACATTTTTTTTCGCTAAAATGACCGGAAAGGATGAGAGAACGATTACCTAGAAGCTTTTTACGAAAGTTTTTAACATTTTAGTGCACCGGAGCGAAGTTCACTGGGGGGTAACCCCCCCCCCCCCCTTGGTAAGACGAGGGTTAACAAAGGTTTTAGTTTACCTTAACACTAATAATCCATGAAAACGTGGACATTTTAAAAGGGGTCGCGTAATTTTTATAGTTTTATCGCAGTCGCTCTGTAACAACTGATCTCAATACAATGGATTGGCTACACAACAGTAATTGTATATTAGATGAATGGGGCAACGGGCGGACATCTTGGTCTACCGAACACTATAACATTCCAGAGACACCTGTTAACAGAAGTGTATCACGGGTGCACGTTTTAGAGACAGCCATCCCATGTCACGCGGCACATACAAGGCGCTCACTGAATTTAGTCGTTATGTCGCTATCCACATTTCAATGTGAACAAATTTGTCTAAATGAACGGCTAACCCCCTTACTGGGGCTCTTTTGAATGACTAATATGGCCGTCAGTGCCTTAATTACGAAGCCCAAGTTTCCAATCCATTGTAGGAGATCAGTGTTCGAAACCCACTAATGAGCGGGTCATTGCAGCATTCTACGTACTTTTCAATGGACCGGTAGCGTTTCTTTGTATTTTATTTTTAAAAACTATATTTCTCAAGAATCCCAGGCTCATTTTATAAAAAAAAAATAGGCACAAATGTATGCCATTTTGGATAAATTAATATAATTTTAAAGGAAAACGTTAAATTAAAGTGTGCTTTTAATTCCAATGTTAAAAGTAAACGCGATAGTCTTTCATACAGGCCAGAACTTGACTAACCACCGACCATCTTTCAATTGGTGTTAAAGACTAAAACATGGCTTGTGGCAAAAACGATAGCGTAAAAAATAAACATGCGGCTTTTCGTTTAAATCGTCTATTGCTTCGAAAGTTAAGCATGAAAATGGTGTTTTTCTTCGAAAGGGATTACTCCAATGACCATGAAAACATCTGGTACGTCAGATTAGGGCTATTTCTTATATATGTGCCGATAGTTTCATACCAATAATCCCTCTAATTCAAATTCATTTCATTGATTTTGGAGTAGGCCTATTGTGCAATCATTTCACATGAAGTTACGATTGTCCATACGATACGGCTTGTAATCGATTTTATGTTTCATTGGTGGTCACTCAATATTAAATCAACAACTTCCAGTTTATTTTATATGGTATCCTGTTCCATATTTAGATTTTTTATAGTTAATTGGCATGGCAATATATGATCGTGAGAACATAACAACAGGTGAAAAATGAATTGGGCGTATGATTCTGGTACCTTTTGCTTGTTTAGTTTTTGCTCTTTCTTGTTTTGTGTTCACTTGTTTGTTTTATCCATGGGGACAAGGGAATATAATTGGATATGATTCAAGTTTTTGTCTTTTTCTTCAAATGGTTATTTGCTAACAGCTGAAATCACCTTCAAAACATTTCCTTTCATTCTACATAAGACTATATTTATATCCGCATTTAAGACCCAGGACTGGTACTCTTTAAATTCAGGTTCCTGACGCGCATTGGTAAATATAGCTAAATTAAAACATTCAAATATTAAATTGCTTTTTTAAACTAATCATTGCGTCTTTTAAGTAAGCTAAACAAAATTGATTTGGGATTATCGTGATGCTTTCTTTCTAAGCTTTGCCAAACGCTTTGCACAGGTCTTACTTTTGTTACCGGGTTGATGAATTTGAATGCTTGAACGGGGCCGCAATTCCGATCCTCGTGAAATTGATTGCACCAGTTATTAAAGCGGCTGCACATTGAACGAAATAGAATAAACATTGACGATTTTAATCGCCAATTAACTATTTTGAAATATGCTTGTAACATGTCATTCAATTTCGCGCGAAAACGGAAACTTATTTTACTAACTCGTATGAACAAAGTTTTAAATTGGCTAGGAAAACATATATTTGTCAGAAATTTAAGCATTTTTTCGCCGAAAACTGTAACCTTTACACGACTATCAGAATTCATTTGGTGCATATTGGCCGAGAGTACATCTCTGTAAATTGAGCATGTGAGTATTTGAAATATTAAAATAAATTATTATCTTTTCTTAGGTACTGAGAAAATTTTTACCTTAACTACTTCCTTCACATTCAGCGGCATGTGGCGATACATAACTTGAACAACTTGGTCAATAACACGGCCACAATCATCCTTGAACTTGTTAAGTCCGGTTACGAATCTCCTCTCCTGTTATACCACCAATCCCCGGGAACTGATGTGGTTGCAGGCTCCAAGGCTCGCCGTGCAGTCCAGTTGAAATATCCGTCAAAAAAACCCGCCTTCATTTGCTGATAATCCACTCATTACTTGGCAGAAAGGATTTAGCACTGATCTCCGTAAATGATTAGTACTGAAATGATAACGAACGATTCCGCATAGAGGGCCCTAAAATAGTGTATTACATCAGTCACGTATTTCCCCTTGAGAGTAAGACGGATTTTTTTTTATTATGAAATGAAGTCAAAGTCCGTACTGTCCATGCTTTAATACTGATTGGATACGCAAATACCCCGCCTGGATCTCCCTCAATCATTAATTCTGAGTCGTTAAAAGAAGAGGGATGATAAAAAAAAACTTATACGTTCTTCTTATGTTTTGAACCACAGAGACATAATTGGTTGCGGTCTTCATTCCAATGTTTTAATTTGGAACATTTAATCAAGGCAAGGCAATATTCAAATAGCCTTGCTATCCATGGAATAACAGACTTGAAGCAAGTCGATGCGAAGAGTTTGATTGCGTGAGAGGGGTTTTAACGCTGGTTTAATTATAGTCCAGACATGAGCAATGTACATAATATGGCTAGAGGAAGCCAGGGCTCTATAATATTGAAATAAATGTGCCTAGGTGAGAATTTGTTTATAGACTCTAAACTTTTGGTTTTATCTTGTTATTTACTTTTAAATTTTATTTTTTATTCATGTTTATGTTGTTTGTGGTTTTGGTTGTTGTTGCATTTCACCTTGTACAGAGTATGCAGATAAGTTTTTGATTGTTTTAACAGACATTTTGATCAAAAGGGTAATTAAACAAGGTAGGAGGGGTTAAAGGTATATACACATGTTCATCGGGTCCCATGGATTAAAAAAAGTATAATGTTTTATGTATGGTTTAATTCAAGGTCATCCTGGGGTAAGATTATAAGGGTGAAGGAAAAATCGTTTCCCTTCTTTTCTCAACTGGGGATCAAATCTGTTGATGTAATGTGGGAATACATATTACATTTTGTTTGAATTAAAATAATACTGATATGATATGAGATTCTATGAAGCATCAGCAAGCCCGTACGCTTATTTTTTTTTTTGAGGGCTGGGGTATAAAAAAAGGTCCAAAATTTAGAAATAATTTCACACAAAGCATTTTTTTGGTCATAAGGTGTTCAAATGTCAAAGGACCATTAGGGGAAAATTTGGGATGGACAATTTTTTTTTAAGGGGTTTAGGTCTACTTTTCCAAAAAAAGTCTGCTTTTTCAAAGTCCCGCAACCCCCCCCTCCCCCCCACCCCGGCCAAAAAAAATAATAATAAAATACATAATTAAATAAATCCTGCGTACCAGGCATGATGTGTACATTTTTTGGTACAGATGAATTTGACTGGGACCATATATACTCCGCCTAAAAAATCCGAACGATGTTGAAACGTGTTCAAACTTGCTTTCCAAAGAAAGGCTCCAAGCCAGTTGGATAAATCTCTCAAACTTCCACATCATGCTTCGTTATCAATGCATTAACGGACACAGGTCAAGAAGCAAACCCATTACGCTAACAACGCTCCTGGCATTATTATTACAATTCACCTACATACCTACATTACCTTTTTTACAGTATTCCTACGTTCGAATTTTTTAGGCGGGGCGTATTCTAGGACAGATTTATATCGTCTCGTACGGCGCAATCCATTATTATATTTTTAGCGACAATGGTTGATCAGGCTTATTTAACACTTAACTGGCTAAAGGAGGAACTCTTAAGGGCCCGTTTTTTGTTTTTCAAAAAAACCGGCGTTTTTTAACCTGCAATATATTGGTTATATTATTTTGTGTTGTCTTAACTTTTTAGTTTTGTTCTTGCATTGGTGCAAAAAAATCAAATCCATCGCATCGTTTTGCGTTAATTAGCAATGGGACCCTAGGAGCCCCCCCCCCACCGCCCTTATGCACTACTAACGGAAGTGCCATAACAAAAAAAAATCTTATAGGTTTACTGTGATCTGATTTTTATATGCATACACCAGTGACATACCAGGAAATAATCTATATTACTAAAAAAACACTTTGTGAGTTTGTTGTGTGTTTGTTTGATTGTTGTTTGTTTTGTTTGTCGGCCTATGCGGTTCGCCGTCCTTTATCTACGGATCTGAATTTTGGTATGGTGCAGAGCTCCGACGTACGAGGTTTGTGTCATTTTTTCGAGGGGGTCATTTTGGGTATCAAAGTCATCCATGGGGTTCATCATTGAGTAACTTACTTGGTCGTTGCTTTGACGGTGGATATTAGTTTTGGTAGGTGATAGAGTTTCGCCGTAAACTTTTGTGGTCACATTTTCGAGGGGGTCATTTTGGGTCAAATGTCATCCAGGGGTCTCCAGCGGGTATATTAGCTAGCGGGGGGCCCGCTATAGTAGGCCATTGTTGTGCCATAATATTTTATATACATCATGTATCGGTTTCTGTAGAAACCTATGTAAATTATACAAGTAACCCTAAAAATATAAAATGTCATGAGACAATTTATGTTTTTGCTTAATATGGTAAATTAGTTCATTCTTCACCAATTACGCAATCAGCACACGTCTAGGTGAAGCATTGCCGTACAAAATGCAGAAACGAATAGTGCTATTTCCCACATTTTGAAGCAAAATTAATAATGTTTTGCCCCTAGGTTTCTTACTGAACAATTTTTGTTCAGTTTTTTTTATTTCTTGTATTGTTTAATGTGTTGAAGCCTTCTAAAAATGTGGGTGATTTATCTACAAATCCTTTAGGAAAGTGGTAAAATGAGCACTAACGTAAGTGCAAACCCTAAACAGTTAGTGGTTTAATTACATTTTAGTTATATCCATTCAATGAATTCCAATAGATTGCAGTATAAATACTTGTTGCTAAACCACCAAGCATTTTTGTGGGCCGGGGGCAGGAGATATAGTCCTCCGGAACGCACACTCCGCCTATACACAAAGTCTACAACCTTCAATTCATTTTGACTCTGCAACGCAACATTAGTCCTCCACCCTTTATTCCGTTGTCTTCGTCCTTGTCCTTTATACCACTAACCGCTTTACAGTGGAAGTCGATGCTACGGTGGTTATGGGATACTAATATTCGTTTGATCGCATATTTTAAAAAAAACCCGGATTTTTGCTTAGTTGTAATTGTTTTTTTGGTGTAGAAGTAATTATAGTCCGCCGTACTCACAGTTCCGACTCAACGGTAACGAATAGGGTTGACTCTTCACGCATTAGTTCCACGCTTTACTCCGTTGCCGTCTATGGAGCCGCGGACTTTGGCTCCCAGCGGGTTATTAATACTATTAAACTATTAAACCGTGTGAAGCATCTATAGTCCGCCGGACCTAGTCCGGCTCCTAGACGATCACGGAATAAAGCGTGAAACCGATGTTGCGTAAAGAGTCAACTGAATTGAGTTTCCTATCCGTACCGTTGTAGTCGGAGACTGTGAGTACGCCGACTATAATTACTTATACACCTGTTAAAGCAGCTAAGTCCGGCGGCGGGAGCCATAGTCCGGGCTCTCATAGACGATAACGGAATAAGCGTGAAACTAAATTGCGAGGAGAGTCAACTGAATCGAAACTGAACCCTATTGTTCACCATTAATTGTTCCCGGACTATGAAGTACACCGGACGATATTACTTACTCTCCACCTGTTCAAACGATAACGATTTGTGATTCTTTTGCCGCCCGCATCTTCATGCTCATGTCTTGCCCTAGTTACAGTAACATGTAACCCAGTAGTAGATACTGAGTTTAAGAACGTGACAATCAGTGACTCCGCCATTTTACCTAAACTCAGCGAATTTCAATTTTCAAGGAGGTCGATTTGTCTTTAAATTGATTTCACTCACCCTCAACTATGTCCATGCAAGCATGTGTGGCTCATAATTCATAGTATGGTTATTGGTGTCAATTTCTTTACCCTCTTTTTTTAAAGTATACATTTTCTTCAACTTCTCAATTCTTTCCTCCTCAGACCGTATAGTAGAATGAGGATTAGTCTGCACGCCACTGGCGAAGCATACGCCTTCGTGTTTTTTTTTGCGTCGGCGATTCTTTGTTTTTCCCCGATTAGCGGAGGGGCCTTGTAAAATTTGCGAAGTTCATGTTATTGTTGCAACCACTAACACGTATCCTACTTGGTCTGACTATCAGAACCTGCGATGTTGCCATTTTTCTGTTAACCTTTAGACCTTGACACAAGGTCAAAGGTCAAAATGGTCATCATCATCCAAAGTATCTCGACCTTAGTAACCAAAATGTGTCCAAATTTCACAAGGAATATTGCATATGATTTATTTTGTATTTGGGCTTTCGTTTCCTGTACTATGCAAATAACCTAATTAGAGACAATAGTATCATAAAATTGCCCCGTCCCTCCTGCTATCCAAAGCAAGAGCTAGGCCCCAGTTCTTGCAACATGTAGTCATCTGTAAACCTCTACGCTGCTTAAATGTTGATGAACCCTACACATCCCCATTCTTCTTGCTATGAGCCTATAACCCCTGGGTACTAAAGTCAACTCAGTTTGTTTTTAAAATATGCAAGCGAACATATCGATGTAGTCTTACCAAATCCATGGAACGAATCGTCGTCGTTAATACCTTGAAATACCACGATTCGCACTCAGAGACCAAAGTTTTTCTATTATCCTTGTCTCAGTCACATGTATGATGTTTTTTATTATTCGATCCCATCCAAAGACCCCTGGAATATCCCTCGTCGAAGCAAGATCAAGTTATCCACCCTGTTAAACCGGTGGGGCCAGGTTTGAGTTTGGGACGGTGCCCCGGAAGTAGTACCATAGCTATAACCATTTTGTTTGTCAAAACGGGACCCATAGCTACCAGAGATGGCAAATGTTTGGGCCCAAATTTTAATGCAAATTGATTTGCCCTTTTTTCTTCCTCAGATTGGACAATTTTTTACTTCAGATTGAGAAAATTTGACTAATTTTCAAAAAATAAAAAATTTTTTAGAAAAATGGGTTTTTCCATTCCGATTGAGAAAATATTGAAAAACCGACCCATTGTCATAAACCAAAATAAATCGGCGTGAAAAAAGGGTCCTTGATATACCCAGTAGCTAAAATGAGATCTGAGTCTTTAGCAAGTCCTCCGTATGGTCATTTGTGTTTAGAATCCCCCTGCATATACCCAACCCATGCATCACACAGCTGCTATTAATGACCATTATGTTGTAAACCAAATTTGTTACAACACATTTTGTAAAAAAAGTGCAAGACAAAATTGTGATTCTCTTCATTTTGATGCTGTTCTTTTTCACCAAAGACCCTGAAAGTCTATAAGGTTAATCAAGATCAAGTTAGAGTCATCCCCCATAGAGCTTCCCATGGTTTAAGTAACTGAATTGTGTTACACCGTAAAAATGTTCCACATAATTGCTATTTTTCATAAAAAAAATTATGTGCCAGAACATTGAACATTAATTGTTTACTACTGCTGTCCCCGGCTGCTGTCACTTAGTCCCTAGATTGATAGATGTTATATCCTTGTGCACCAATACGTTCACAAATCTTTAAGTGTTCCAAACACACTGGTGTCTCATTTAGCTTCTTTTCTTTGATGAACCTGTTTTCATTGACATTAATCATTATTTCCCTGGTCTTAGGTTTATAGAATGTCTGCAATTAATCAGGCATAGCCCCGAAGTATGACTAATTGTTACATAACCTAATTCAAAATCATATAACCCTGATCCTTGTAGTTTTGTTCATTAACGTGGGCACTGGCAGTAAGGAGATTGGAATTCCCGAGCATCAGCATCATGTCACCGTCGCAACCCCCCCCCCCCCCCCCATACACACACACAAAAATCTCACAAAATGGGTGCAAAGTGTAAATAAGTTTGACAGAAAGTCCATTTTTTTAGTGATGAATTTCAAAAAGGCCATTATTTTTGGGGGGGGGGGGTGAGTCTGCTTTTACCAAAAAGTCCCATGTTCAAAGTCCCGCACCCCCTAAACAAGGAGTTTAAAAATGTACCGTAAACAAGTACAAGCCGAATACGATACAAACTCGAAATTTCCCCAAATCGTACACTATGGTAAGTTTAAGTCCTGTTCAAGTGTGAAAAGTACACCCTTTTTTTCAAGATTTCAGTGGTTTTGCTACCTTTTACGTAATTATCGTGCTCACTTTGAAAATATACCCTTTTAAACTGTGTTTTCTTCTTTGGTCGCAATAATAACCTCCCCTTATCAATGACCCACCCCCGGTCCCGGCTGGAAAGACTAAATTAAAAAACCACACGTGGCTGAGACTGAAAAGATAACTAGTAACACTAACTTTTTTTTTGTAGTGGCGAATCGTGTTGGTTCATTTCACTCGTTATAACAACAATTCATTCCACAGATTTTGTTACCCCCCCCCCCCCCCCGCTAGTGAACTTTGCCTCCGATCGCTAAAATTAATGCAAAGCTTTCGTAAAAGCTTATGGTAATCGTTCTCTCATCCTTTCTGTTAATTTTAAGCAAAAATTGAAGTAGCACCTTGACCGGGTTAGGGTATGCCTTCAACGTCGAGGTGGGAGGGGGGGGGGTTTGCCACCTTACAATAATTTTATGGTACATTTTTGAAAATATTATCCAGTAGGCTCTAAACTCTATGTTTATGTAAACTATTGTCAATTGCCATCATTTAGACCTGAAAAAACCGCATGAAAATCCGAATATTCTACGATTTTTAGCGCAATTGGATTTTCGCCTATTTTCTTATGGAAAATCGCCAATTTTGTCGGCACTCACTTCATTGTGACGCCATACTAGGTATGTTGGTAGCTTATTTTTGGTAGCATGGAAAGAGGAGACATACCTATCCCCTGGTATCAAAATCATAGCAATCAGGGTGCTTATACCATGGAAGAAAGAGTTAAAGAAAATACCACAACCGAACCCACTGACTTTTGACGATCTATCCTGCCGCCCCATAATTGCAATTGTTTATTCACATATTCTCTCAAGTGGACCTTCCGATTATAAATCCTATTTCAGACTTTCTTGCTCGAGAAAATTTTCAGATTCGTGGTTGTTTCTTCATTGCGATTAAATATTCCGGGTCATCTGGAATCAGCGAATCACACGCGATGAATATGAGAATTAAATACACAAACATCTCAACAGCACCCGAGTGGGTGGGGTTCTTGGATATGGTCGGGAACCCATGCTCGTTCCGACAAAAAGAGGGACTATAGCTGCAAATGCGGGGCTACCGCTATATTTATCAAATTCACAATAATCAAGTTCTAGTCCCGCAGGGTACAAATTCATGTGATTGTGACTGGTTCAATGATACGAATAGGAATTAACCTAAACATATCAGCCAAATTCACCCTAAGTGTGTATTTTCTTACGTAGCACAAGTGTCATTTCTTGCTATATTGGCTATTTTAGAATGTGTGTATCTTTTTTTCATGTATGAGAACAGGTCCCGCAAGGGGTATAATCTCATTGTAAATTATCTTCAATCAATTTGTTATTTGTTCACTCATAAGAATACAGCAAAAACAATATGTATAATACATTATGTCAATTGGCATAAAGCTAAACAGTTAATTGTTAAAATATTATCAAAAATATTTGCATACAATTAAAGGATGTTTAATATGGCTTATAATGGAATTTCAAAGCGAGTATTACTGGGATAATACATAGTTGAAGATATATTGAAACTAGCACCTTAAGGAATTGGTTCATATTACCTGCTGTAATCCGTTAGGTGTAGTATATTTTCGCTGAATAGTATATTTTCACCAAAAGCTGGTCCATTTAGGGGCCGGGTATATTTACCTGAATATTGGTCCCTTAGGGGTCAACTTTCAAACCCCTGTAACGATCATGGTTCCCAACGAAACTCAAAGAACCCCCCCCCCCCCAGTCCAACGTTAAATTTAGTCAACGTCCATCCTTATTTCTCAACACTGGCAGGTCTTGGGTAGTAAAAGCTGAACTCATACGATGTACATTAACTTTTTAATATAACACACAACAACAAATACACACCTGAGACAGCCGAAGACGATGTTGTAATATGCAATATCCTTTACACTTTTAAACGGTTCGGACATAGAGTTTTTTCAAAAAATGCTACAGTAATGATTGCTCGCCGACCACCGATTGCGGCAAGGGGTTATATCAACTGGTCGCTGTGAATCCCTCCTTTTGTGGCTGGAATGATCACAGATTAAATCGGATTGTGAAGTCGATGTGGTTCCTTCTATCTCTTCTCATGGTTAGAACCATGGAAGAAAGAGATAAAGATGAACCCAACGACCCCTTGACGTTTTGAAAACGATCTATCTCTATATCTGCCGCCGCATAATTGCAATTGTTATTCAGATTCTCTCAAAGTGGCCTTCCGAGGATAATCCCATTCAGATTTTCTGGCTCGATTGTTCGTTCGTGGTTGTTTCTATCTTCTTCATTGCGTAAAAAATTCGGTCACTTTCAGACCCTGGAATCCAGGAGTTCATGGTTTTTGGGGTGTAATAATACTTATAATTGGGCTGTTTTGATATTAGAGTGTATCGGTGCGAATGGCTAACAGAGCCATAGCTCGTAGCCATGGCGCGATGTTCAAGGGTACCTCTAAATATTTTTACTCTTCGAGTGTAAGAATTTTTAAACTCGTTTGGATTTAAAAAAGGAACCACCCCTTCCAGCTGATTAAAATTTACTCAACCTGATAGACTAAATCTTTTACTCATCTGCAGTGGTTAAAATTTTTAATCACAGTGGAGTAAAGTTTTAATCAACAGTGGAGTAAATTTTAATCAACCCTGCTGATTAAAAGTTTAATCAGCAGTGGAGTAAAATTTTAATCAACCCTGCTGATTAAAATTTAATCAACCCAGGAAGGGTTGTTCCCTTGTTTCTCCACAGCAGGGGTAACTTTAATCATTACTGTTTATTAATAAACATTTACTCATCTGTTGATTAAAATTTACTCATCTATTGAGTAATATTTTTTATCACACAGAGGCAAAAACCATTTTCCAACCAGTGTTGAGTAGTTTACTCTGCATGGGGTCACTTTTTTACTCAACCGCGGGCAGTTCCTGTGAAATAACAATAGGTCCACATGAATGACATGCACAGACCACAGAGCATTTGCAGTTGGAAATCTTATTTATTTGAACCTTTTATTGGATATGTATGCATTGTAAGAATGGATTACTCTAGCACCAGTGTATAGTGCATTTGACTTCACCACAAAAACTCACCACATCCCTAGACCAAAATAATGGAAAGTCAAAATCTATAGAGTGCCACGGGGAAAATGCACATTATACAAGATGGCACCAGTTTTACCCTTCATATGCACTTTTTTGTTAGTTTTTTTTTCTGTTTAGTCTGATTGTAAATCTATGGTGTTTATATTTTTGAAGGTCAAACAAATCAATTTCTGGAAGTTGCATGGAATTTAACTTTTCACATTTCTTTCAAATGGAACATTTTTATGTATGTGAGTGTGCTTTTACACATAAAAGCAGATGTACGTGCAAACATCCCAATGACAATTTTGGCAAAATATTAAAGAGGACTAATTATTTACTCAAGAAATTTATCTATTATATCAAAATACACAATGCCACACCAACTGCGATATTCCAAAGAGTGCTCCCATTGAAATGCACATGTCAACAAACTTTGGTTACTACTGGTTACTGTTTTCAAATACGTCCCCGCCGATGTCTTTCTTTAAAAGTCAATTTTAAATTGACTTGGTTAGCTCATAGCTTGGGGCACTTGTGACACTGATGAATTTAGGCCAGTCTTTACAGAAAAAACACAAGTGGACATGTGCTTTATTCTGTACAGACTGCTAAATTCATCAGGGTCACAGCCAAACCTAGCTCATCAGATGTGTCAGGTGACTCGGGAACTGTTAATGGCAAAAATGGAAGCTTAATTACCAATGTATGCACTTCCATAACTTTTATTTTTGCTGCTGTCAGTAGTCTATCTGCAGTAATAGTCATGTAGATGACATATTGTACATTTCTGTAACAGTACTCAAACAGTTTTGAAATCTCTTGAAATTCCCATGTACATGTATGTTCTGTAAGATTACAACTAAACAAGTACTAAAAACATGTTTTTTCAAGATTTGATTAAATACCCCCAACCCTACTGCCATGCATTGCTAGAATTAATGACAGTGGCCATTGTTGGGTTCTTGGATTTGCATAAAGGCTGCAATTTTCAGCTATCATTGTTAGGGTTCTGCTTAAAGGTGCATTTCGTTATCCACAGTCTCATCCCACCCCCCGCTGACGTTCCTAAAAAAGTTGAGATTTTTATATGGTCTGAACCGTCAACATCAGTAAATCCCTTGTACCCATCTTACCTGCAAATTCGATGTACTCTGTCAGAATTCGCATTTTGTATTTTCTGCCCGTCAACGGACAGAAATTATAGCACCGTAGCCGATGGGACCATGGGAACAAGCATTTGCTTCATCCCACAAAACCGCAAGGTCGGGATAAACTAAAAGTTGTGAATGACATTTTTTCTCAAAGATATCTAGTGAGCAATTAATAAAACAGGATGTGCGGAATCACAAAATTTACCTTTAAAGGAGCATGTAAATCAGAAGTGTCCATCACTATTTAATTTTTCAGGCCGAATACAAATATCTCTTATTCACAACTTTCCACGATCCCACCTTGCAGTTTGTTTATGAAGAAATGCCTTGTTTCCTTCAGTCCCATATTCCACTATGCTTTAATGTCTGTCCGTTTAAGGACAAAAAAATACAAATTTGGATTTTTACAAATATGACCAAACTTGGCATGTAAGATTAGGTACACATGGATTACTAAAATTTAATGTTAGGGTTCATCCAATTATATCAAATCTAAACTTTTTAGGAAAGTGGGGGGGGGGGGGGCACGGCTGTAGACCATGAAATGCCCCTTTTTAAATAGTACAAATTTCATACTCATGTTGTCACGCATGTGAAATGAGCAACTCTGTATTGTGAAACACTGTAATGCATGACACACAATGGGTTTTTATAAATTTACAATGTATATTCACTAATAAAATAACTTTTCAATACCATACCAAACCTAAGTGGTCCCAACTACTAAAGTACATCCGCCTAAAACGGCCGAGAATCAATAGGAAGCACACATAGGTGTCTCTGGATGTAACTAGAGTCCAAGTCATTTGTTTCTTTTTCCAGTGACTGTCGGGCATTTCTTGTCTCGCAGAGGAATAACTTGCGGAAATCATATAAACTGCCGAACGGCAATAGAAATCATTGTGGTGTTCTGCCCGTAAAGCGGCCGACAGTCATCAAAGCAATGACCGGAATTGTACCTCACTTCCAGGTGTGTCAAATTTGACCTTGATACATCTGCTAATTTGGAGGGCCCAAGTAAGTCCGGGCGCGGGGGGGGGCAACCCGTGGGACTTCGGGTTGGGGTGCATGTGGATACAAATGGCGATGTAAAATTCAGTTTACGTGCGTGGAACGTTCTCAAGTGAATCCAAGCCATTGGTTTTTCAAATTCTTCTGCTGGAAAGCGGCGAAAGATCAATGCGAAGCAAGCAATGGGGAGTTTTGCGGGAAGACGGGCCGAGAAGAATCATTGCAGGTAAAATAATAGTTCTTGACTTCTTAGATCAATTAAAGCATAGTCCTGAGCACTTTGCGTCTTTCATGACTTTCGACGGGAATCGGGGTAAAATCCTGGCAGGAACCTCGTATTTGCACGATGCGTAACATAATCCTCGCCGAATGTTGTGGATCACCAAGAAGCTAAAAAATACACCAGATCACCACCATAAGTCAGCTCCCGACAGAATTGTAGAGAATTTGCTATTGTAGGGGAATCGTCCAAAAACATTGCACAACTTGTGCATGATGAAAGATCACCTCGTGCTCAAAAAACACTGGACCAGTTTATTTGTGCTACAAAGCTCCAAATACCAAAACAATCGAGGCCTGCTGGCACTTGTTAGTCAGTTGGGTAAGATGTGGACATTTTGTCAGTTTCCATGCGCATTACAATTTCGCTCACCATTAGTTGCCTGAATGATAACCAAAAATAGTACGAGGATGTTGAGAAAATGTTTGTATTTTCTTGAATTGTAACCTTAAGTACTATGCTCAATGGCTACAACACTATGTCCATGACATGAAGTAGAGTCAGTTACTGCGGGCTCATGCCCATCTAACGGTAATCCTATCCTAAAATATGGACAATTTCTGACCCAGATTGGCGGCGCCAGACATTTTTTCTGTGAGGGAAAACGAGGGACAACGTGAAATTGTTTTTTGGTTAAAAAAAGGAAAATTTAATAAAATTGCATTTCAATTCCACAAATTTGAAGATTTTAACCATTTTGGCCCCAAATCCCCTAATTTTGCCAAATTTGGTGTTTTTGGTCCCAAACTGTTTGACTTTGCCTAAATGGGTGCTTAATCACTCATTTTTGCCCCAAAATATATCATTTTTCCTTCACCTTGGAGGGGGAACAAACTGGGAGGAGGGGGAACAACTGGGATAGGAAGAAAACAATTGGGGGAGGAATTCCATGCCACCCCCTGCGCGCCACTGTTCCATGAATGGGATTGACCCAATGACTGCATCAATTTGTCCACTTCACCCCATGAATTTTGTAGAATTCCACATCTACAAATCTCTAATTTTTTGTCATAATCCTTGAATTTATACTGAAATGAAATTCCTTGTTTTTAGATTGATATGAGTAAAATTATTGATTACGAACAGTGGTATATCACGCCGCAAAGGCTGCCGTTTAACATGCTATTTGATGATTGTTTTTATTGTGGGTGGCAATCTGTAGCTCCCCTGCACTGTTTTAAATACATCTGTGCCTTGTATGCATGTACAATTCCGGCACAACTGGGTGAATCAGGCGAAATTGCATGGCGTTGGCAGCATAAGTGGATGGTACATGTATTACCAATAATTGGTTAAAAATAACAAGACCTACCTTCACTTATTTCGGTCAGATTCCCTGTCAAATTCTTCACTCTAAATCACTCTTTTCAGTAGTTGCCTCTGTGATTTCTGCAGCCTTCGCACACTATTATGAATAACGGTAATCCACTTCGTACATCAATTATTCCACCTAAACATTGCAAAAACTCTCACAAAGACGAGAAAATTCAAGAAAAGTAAAAAAAATAAAAAAAATTTTGGGAAACTAAGATGTAGCAGACGGCATTAAGACTGCAGCCGAAATGTGACCCATCTATTCAATGTTGTAAAATGAATCATAATGTTTTTATTGTGTGAGAATGTTTAGAATGTGTAGAAGGCCAATGGGAAGTAATGTCTCCCAATTGTCATTTTATTGTAAATTTGGATTTTCGCAACCGAAATTGCAACCCAAATATACGACAAATCGAATGACTTTTTCAGTTTGGACCACTTCTCGTTGACGCCTTTTGTTACGAGTAGAAGTTCCTTTTACTAACAATGAAATTACCCAGACGAATTTGCATCCCGAACCGATGCGCTGTGTCAGGTCAACGACCCAACGTCCGGGATACATGTCATTTCTTCCACCGCATCTTGCAACGTAACAGTGTATTCATTTACGGTTTGCCGAATTCATAGGTGGTGCCAATAATTCTCCTTCTGCTTACTCTTCTTTCTTTTCTTTTCCCCTGGTCCTGAGGCACATGACCATGTATGCATGAATAGCACGCTAGAGTCAATACATAAGAACGCCCAGTTTGCAATGCGAAGTGGCATTTTGCAAGTTTGTAACGAGGGGACAGGCGAGTTTTGCAAGTTTTTGTCCGGGCAGAAACGGTGTGTTTACAAGTGTGTAGAGCGCGACGACGGCGAGTTTGCAAGTTTGTGAAAAAAGCTCCCGTCATCGCATTACGAACATGCCAAAGTCTTGCCGGTCCTTCGTGTTGCAAACTGCAACTCGCCGTCATCGCGTTACAATCTTGCAACTTTCCCGTCAAATTTTACGACGGCAAACTCGTCGTCATCGCGTCACGAACTTGCAAACTCTTCCCGTCTTAGCGTTGCAACTTTCCGGCAGCGCGGTTTACGAACTTACAACTCTTCTCCGTCAATTCGCATTCCGAGGCTGCGAACCTCTCCCATCTACCGTTGCAAACTTTCACGTCATTCTTGTTTACGAACGTGGACAACCTCGCCGTCATCGTGTTTACGAAACGTGTGCAAACTCATCGCCGTCCTTCGCGTTGCCAAACTTGCAAACTCCCCGTCATTGCGTTACAACTTGCAACACTCTCGCCCGGCTTCGTTGTGCAAACTTGCGAACTCGCCGTCTCACGTCGACCTTTCAAACCTCTCCCCGTCTTTGCATTGCAACTGTGCAACTCATCGGCATTGGCGTTTACAACCTCTCTGCCGTCTCGTGTTGCAAACTTGCCGAACTCGCCCGTCCATCCGTTACGAACTTGCAAACTCTCGCCGTCCTTGCATGGCAACGTGCAACGCGCCTGGCATCATGTCACGAACTTGCAAACTCTTGCCGTCATCGCGTTAGGAATTTGCAAACTCTCGCCGTCACGCGTTACAAACCTGCAACCTCACCGTCATTGCGTTACAATTTTCCCAACTCGCCGTTATCGCGTTGCAAACTCGACCCTGTTTGTCAAACTTGATGTTTTATGTTCACTGTCCATCATGCCATCTGCCTGAGCGAAACAGAGAACCGTCACAGGCATGAACGTCCTACCTACACTCGGCTTCCTCAGACTAGTCCCAAATACTTCATGTACCATACCCACACTGCCATTACTCCCCTCAAACGTTAGTCTGTCTATCCAATAATATCCCCCTGACACGATTCGATCGGTGTACACTGCCAATCTGCATAGAAGTCGATGTCAAGGAATTCCCAGGCAATTGATTGAGCATGGTGGATGGAACAACATTTGTCACCTCATTTTCTCTTAAAATGATGAAGCCTGCAATATTTACTCACATAACCCCCCGCACTATTCATGTTCTATAATGTAAGGATAACACATGCAAGGAATTTTAGCAGTATAGAAGTGCATCGTCATGAAAACTTAAAATGTCGTGTACACTCAATTTCAATGGCATTGACCAGTGTGTGTGTGATGACTGTTTGCCCGGATCTGTTGGACTAGGCCTCAGGCTGGATGTCATCTTGAATATGACAGACCTGACGTTCTTCAACTTCAAGTAGGGTTACAACATAATAAAAGAAATTCCATTCTTAAATTGAAAAACCGTTGCTAACTTTTCTAAACCCCAGTGAGTTTGAGCAGATCCTTCGGACCACGCATTCCCCATTTTTCAAATGTACGTGAAGACCCAAGACCTCGATGACGCGTGACGCGAATTTTAATCCCCGGGGAGTAAAATTTTACTCGGATCAGGTCAAAGAGGTCAAAGATTCAAGTTGAGTAACGTGCTCTTATCAACGGCCGATTCAATTTTTCTCCCAAAGGTAAATATGCTCAACTTTTTAATCAACTTTTAACCCTCCTTTTTTTTTTATACTCCCCAACTTTCAGTGTGGTATTCCACTTCGTTTGCCTCTTTCCACCCAGGAGTATAATTTGGTGTCGGCATATGATGTCATTGCAAAAGATTGACAGTGCTGGAGGTGTGGCGACCCAAAACACCACCCCCCCCCCCCCCAACAGCTCATTATGTTGGCTTCGGGCCAAACACCATTGGCAAAAGCCGGTCCGCCTGCGGGCGCACCTTTGGTATTTGCACTTTTATGCAGTATATTTAGTGCATGTCACAGTCTCATTTTTAAACTTATCAGTAGTCCTCATCTACATGTACTTCGGCAAATTGTCGGCCTTTGTTTGGCTGGAGGGCGATGGGTTCTTATTGTTTTGCCTTTTACGGAACATGACTAGTTAAGCATTCGTGTTTGGCATAGCCATCATTCTGAATTAAAGTCTTTTATTAAATTCAGGTTTTTGGATGCCTGCAAAAATTCACATCGGGCATATTCTCTTCTAAAATATGTTTTAATTGCATGCTTCTCATAATATACTGGTGAATGTCAGGCTTTTAATTCTTAAGTGAATTGAATATATGTAATATGTATTATAATGCACTTTTGTGTGTTTTATGGCTTAATACCATTGTATATCAGTAACAAGGCCTTATACCACATAACACCTCGGTGTGCTAGTTATTTTGTAACTTGTGGTAGTTACGAGGCTCTCAATGAATACGTGTGCTGTATATTGAGAGCTATGACGTTTGTGGTCACTTGAATGGAGTGTGTATTATTGGCTGTGGCAGATAAATATGGTCTGACTTGTTTATGGTACACATTACCCTTTATTAAATTTTGGCGATTCCTGCAAAATTCCTCGGGGCATAGATCTCCTTCTAGAAAATAGTTAATTTGCATCTTCTTATAATAATGGTGGCATGGATTATATTTAATTCTTCAGGGTAATTGATATATTATTATGAATGCCATCAAGAATTGAAATTGGGTATTTTTTGCGTGGTTTCAATACCGTTTGTATACGTTAGCTCTCAATAATTTTGGTTACTCATATTTATAAGGCATGTTTTTGTGTGTTGTTTATGGCTTAATAGCTTTGTATATTAGTAACAAGGCCTTATACTACATAACACCTCGGTGTGTAGTTATTTTGTACTTGTGTTAGTTACTGTCTCTCATGAAATACATGTGCGTATATTGAGAGCTATTGGTGTGTCACTTTCATGGAAGCTGTTGTATATTTGGCGTGCATTCATCAATATGGTCTTCCTTGGTTATATGGTACACCTTCCGCTTTGTGAATTTGCAATAAATCTATGGGTCTACTTGGGTTGGCCGGCCAAAATAACTGGCTATCGCAAGGTCACAAGATTTATTATGGCTGTCACTGGATAAAAAGCCAGGTTTCAAATGTCACAAGTCAAGAGCAGCTGTGTCACAAGTGTCTCAGTTAAGAATGGCTGTGCCGCGAGTGTCTCGTGTGTCGAATTTTACCATGTAGACCCCCTAAGCCTTACTCGGCTAAATATTCTGTTGTATTTATACTAAATGAAGCCACTTCAGGCATTATGTGAATATAGATATGTTTTTCCGTCCTATGCTATCATTGTATGCACCTGTTGGAATTGCAACATTTGGTTAAATGTGCCGTGTGTCCACCGTTTCGTTGACTAGGATCTCGTCACCCAGTTGCGCATTTGCGAACTGGTGTTCAATTTAATCGTTTGTGTTCTATCTCCAAGTGCTTTTAAGTTTTTATTAGCTTTTCAAATTGTGCATGTTCTTATCCAGAATTGCTTCGGTGCATATCGGGCACATATTTTACCAAGGGTTTTCCTTTAAAAGCTTCTATATGTCTGGTTGAACATGTATGCGTTATGTTATTGTAAGGTTTGATTTAATTTCTAATGGCATTATTGGGAATCCATTTCGAATTGTATGAAACATTTTTTGGGGTGGGGGGGGGTTTTTTTGTGGTGGGGTTGTTTTTTTTGTGTTCGGGTCGGTTTATTGGTTTTTTGGGTTTGGTCGTTTTTTACCCCGGGTTTAGATTGTCCCAAATTATGCTTGCGTGATGCTTGGTTTGTGTTTTTTTTTATTTTTTAAGTTTGGCTCATGTTCACTGTTCATTTTGGCATTAATCCCTTATTATTATTCCATTTTGAGAAACTCCTTTAATGATTGGACCTGCCCATCCTTCTGCAATTTGGTTTTTTGGCAATTTGGGCCAAAGCCTTTGGATTCCTTGATCATAAACGTCATTTTTTGCTTTCCTCCCGTAGAAAGTTTTTTAGTTGGTAATTTGTGGTTGCTCAAATGTGGGTCGGAGTTAGGCAAATTTTGTGTTAAAATCTTATTGTATAGGGCAATGCTGCTTGGGTTAAGATGTTTGGTGCGATCTATTGCGACGGTGCGCAGGTTAGAGGTGTTCAGTCAACCTGATAAATTTGCGGCTCAAGTCTGCGTGAATTTGGGGCAATGCTAATGAGTTAAACCAGTTTTCCTGGCTCAGAACTTTGTGGGGCACCAGTTTCTCTGTAATTTGGTTACAGAGTCTTGTTTAAATTTAAATTGCCATGCTTGGTCTCGCTTCACCCCCCCCCCCCGCGGTAAGGGGTGGGGTTGGACAAGTTTCTGGCTCAGAAACTTGGTTGGCACCAGTTTTATCTGTTCATATTTCTTAGCCAAAAGGCAGCTCATTGCATTAATTTGGCATTTATTTTGTTTCATTCATAAATATGGCAATTTTATCGTTTTGTACGGCTAACAGATGTGAGCGAGCCATAAGTAACGCTTCAAATCAGGCTCTGCAGTTTATGCTCTATGTATTAATGATCAGCATTTATCAAATGTTTGCTGCAATAGCAATATTAATGTATTTTCATTTAATTTAGTTTCAGCCATCTAAGTATTTACTTCAGATTTCGTGCACTCAATCTCAGCCTATTGCATTATTCAATTATTAATTGCATTATCTAGCATATGGATCCTGCGAGCTTAAGAGGTAACTTGACTGGTCAGGTTCAACAGTTTATGTTAATTATTCAGACTTGTTTTAGGCAGTTCTTGAGGTATATTACTTTAGAGCCTTTAACTGGTTGATTCACAACTTTCATCCAATATCTAATTGAGTCCTAGACTGATGCGTGTAAGCCAGGCTAAATGGGTAATATTATCCAAATATAGGAATGTCAGCCTAATATTTGGAGCAAGAGTTCTCGGATGATGTAATATAATGATTGTATTAATTTTTGGCTTTGTATCATTTAAATTCATTTGGTGAAATGTGGCAAGCGGAAACTGTCTTCATGCCCAGGGCATGCAATCATAAGATTTTATTATTTCATATGTGGCTTTCTACTAAAATTCATATGTTGCTTTACAGACATTGCATGTTTGCTTTACAGATGGCTCAATCTGTGTATGGGTTTACATATGTAATAGGTGAATCTGTCTCCAACGTAACCCATGGTGTTGAAATAACTGTTCTCAAGCCATGCATATTGAAAATATGGTTGTTTGGAGACCTGTTTATGAATGATAAGGACCTTTGTCCTACGCACGATGTGATCCAATTGGCAACCTTTGTCTTGTCCCATTCTTTTCTATGACCATAACGTTTTATGAGATTTATTCGGAGAAAACGATTTTGTCCACTGCAAGATGGGTTAAATGGCTCATTGGGGCTCGTTAATTGTGTCGGCTACTTTTGCATAGAGGCCCACCACCATTCATTCACGTCATGTTGGCTTCCGGCTCCGTTACCAATGGCTCGAGCATTTCTCCCGGGCTTTGGCCGTTTTCGCCATCCGCGTCACATAGGCTCAGATCTGCGTAGAAAGTCATGTTTTAGTTACTTGACAATACATTGTGTTTCCGCCCCTCCTCTCCCTTTGTTATAGAGGGTAGGAAGGCACCCGTTTTATCTTTCATATTTCTTCGTCCAAACGGGAGCAGCTCATGCCTTTATTTTGGCATTTATTTTGGTCATTCATTAATATTGCAATTTTATCCTTTACGGGAATAACAGATGTTGAGCGAGCGAAGTAACTGACTTCAGGCTCGGTAGTTTATGCTCTATTATTAATTACAGCATTTATCAATTTATGCCGGGCACAATGCAAATCTTGATGTATTTCATTTACTTTAGTGCGGCACCTGAGGTATTTAACTCAGATTTCTTCTGGCACTTCAGTCTCAGCCTATTGCATTAATTCAATTATTCATCTTGCAATTTATCTTAGATATTGGATGCCTGTCTGCGAGCTTTAGAGGTAACCTGACTTGTTCAATTTATTTAATATTCAACAATTGTTTTAGCAGTTCTTGATGTAGTTGACTGTAAACTATGTTTTTGGAGACCTGTTTGATGAATAAGGACTTTGTCCTACTCACGATGTGATGCAATTTGGCACGTTTGTATTGTCCCATTCTTTGTCTATGGACAAAAAGGATATTAAAAGTTTTACAAAACGTTCCACATTTTAAGAGCCTCTACGACGGTAAAGTTATTGGGTTGCTTCTAAGCCCCCGTAGAGGAACATCTTTTTGGAGTTCACACGGTCCGAGATCTTCCTGTCTCAATTGTGGCCTTGTGTGAATTTTTTTTTTTTTAGTATTGGTGCATGTATGCATGTATTTATTTTATTATTATTATATTATTATTTTTTGACTGGACCAGTCGGGTTCGAACCCGTGATTAGCTGCGATTTTTAGTTTTGTCTAGAGCGCTCGCGACCTATTATGTGTCATTTTAACGCTGTTGAAAAATATTGTCGGTCGTTCTATTTACATTCTATAGTCACAGGGGTACCACTTTTTTAAGAAATAGATTGGTTTTTTAAATAAATATTTTCTTGTTCATAATTTCAACCACATCTATCGTTTCTCTATATTAACATAGCATTGTATATTTTTCTAAAGGTATATCACATAAAGACCACGGTCACCGTACACACACTAAATCTGAACCCAATTATGTGTAATTATTAGGACCCAACGCACGCGTAATTTGGCCGCCTGGGTACGGGGGAAATTTAAATTGAAAAAAAATCTAATTGTTGTCTTCAACAAAGCATTTAATCGCGATTTTTTTTGATAATAATCTTTCTATACGTCTTTTGAAATTCCCGTACATCAAAAAAACCAGCACAAAAGACATGCGAGGAGAAAACATGCGCTCCAAGCACATTTCACAACCAAAAAAGCTCGGTGTTTTCTATATAGTATCATCTATTGTAGTGCGTGGTCGACGTGAGCACACTTTAACTCCCTAACGTAAAGAGTGCGTATTTGAAACCAATCTTCATCAACTGTGAAATTGGTACTAAAATATGAATTTCAATTTGAAACCGAGTGCACATCATATCAAAAGTTATGATTGTGAACTAAAAAAAACCTTCAGCTTTGCACTGTTGCTTGTTGTTTCACCATTTCTTCTTAGAGAGTTAAATCCCTCTTTTCAAATTTTGTGTTCCGTGAATTAACAGGCCTTTTCGCACTATTTTACAGTTTAAAACCCGTTTGATGGTCGCTTTACCCTTAAGAGTAACCTCCAATCCTATGTACCATCCAATCTATACTACTAAAAACCACAAAGAGATCTGGTCTTTCTGTCCTGTCCGGTCGGTGACATTTCGTTATTTTGACCATATGGGGCTGATATTTGGCATGAAGGAGGGGAGGAGAGTCTCACGTTTGTTAGCGGGGTTTCAGTGTGACCCAAGGTCAACGGTCATCTAGAGGTCAATTTGCGTTAAATCCCTTTGATGTGCACCAATTTGGTCAAGGGTACACACCACTATTAGAGGGGGCACACCTATATCAGTCCGAGGTTTATCAAGATCGGGAGTACCTTTTGTGTATAAATTGTGAGATATTCTTAGTACTTCTGTTATTTTTGTTGACGCAAATTTTATTTTAAGCAACAAGATGAATGTGTACTTGACAATTTGAAAAGAAAACTCGAAATTTTGATGAAATCTAAGTGTGGGATCGGCGTATAAACACAAGGTGCATGCGAGCCTAAGAGTCGGAAGTGAACCCGTGAAAATACGTCATCTATAAAACAGTAATATCTAAACATCTAAACCTAACTGGTATCGTCAAATTTTGATATCTTGTAAGAAGAAATTTTTTTGTTCCCCCCAAACTCTGTTTTCATATAATCCGATTTTCCAAAACAAAAGGTACTGATCGATTTGTTCGGGCCTTAGCCATTAATTTTTAGCTATTATTTTACACACAAAGTCTATTGCGCGTGCCAATGGTGTGTGATTCTCAAAAGATCGTTGACCTGGACAAGAACAAATCTGAATTCAAAGGTCAAAGGTTACACATGGGGCATGCACTCTTTGCAATCTATTACTCAGTGCCTTGGTCAAAATTACGCATTTATCTTACACATACACGTAGATCTTGCAAGAAACCACACCTAAAATGGTGATTTTTGAGCAAAGTTACCTAGGGTAAAAAATGGGTAAGTGGGACACTTAAGCCTAACTTGAGTTTCGAAACTAAGACATGGTAGGTTTTTCTGAAAAACATTTACTTTTTAATATCACCTGTGGGTCATGGGAATTTGTTTAACTATCGTGTAATTGTACCACATGCATATTAATAGAAACGCGCTAATTAGAACTGCCCCAGTTACCCCTTTATATTCCCCATGGGGTAGTGGGACACGTCTTTGGGTATTTTATGCATTAGGAGTAATTAGATAATAGCGAAAAGAATATTATATTATATATATATATCCAGGAGAAATTGGAGTTGTTTATAACCTTTGTGTATTACTGCCATAAACATATACCTTATCATAGAAGAAATTGATGACAGCGCGGACTTTGCGTACCTTCATGTACCATACAACACACTGCCATTACTCCGCGAACGTTAGTCCTGTCCTATCCACAGATCT
>JAMKCH010029265.1:0-33114 GCA_023653785.1 Ophioderma brevispina
TATTATGCGGGATCCCGATATTAATTATCAATTACAAAATTCCTTCGTTTGTGACAGATAGACATTTTCAGCTTAACCATTCACAGGTATAAGTTTACTAGCCCGTTACCATCAACCGTGTAAAGAATCTCAAAATTTTTGAAAATTGAGGGCGCCTTCAAAAACATGTGCTAATATTCTTTTAACTGAATTTTTGGAAATAACTTTTTTCCCGGGGATATCTAGTGAACCATCCAGAACAATGAGGTGCAGAATCACGAAATACCTTCAATACCTTGCGGAAAAGTTATTTGTAAAAAGGTGTGGGCTTTCTATCATGGCATAACATTTAGGCATTTAACGCATAATTTCCTTCTAATGTAATACCCCTACTTTTCTAACGAATTTCTCCATGATATACATCAGAATGGAGAAAAAAAATCAAAGCAGTCAAACATGTACTAGCTTTACAAATTTTCCATCAAATTATTTTGCTTTAGATATTTAAAGAGAAGTGATCGTTGACAAAACATGCATCACGAGTTCTTTTTTAAATAATAATTGCCGGAAGATTACCTTACCAGCTATTCAACAGTATTAAAGTTGCAATGAGGGCGCATTTCATTTCATTGCATCGGCTGACAATCCGCGCCTCCAAGAGTAATTTTCTTATCTCTGACAACATTCAAGCATGTGCTTTAGTTGGACTATTTTCACAGTTTGTACTCCTGGCTCGGTCCTCGGTCCACAACCTATTTGGGTCTTTAGGTCCTCTCCAATATGCTTAGGATTAATACCAAATGGGCAATACTAGCTTGGATGATCTTTAGAAATATTTATAATGTGTAAACTTTAATATGATATTATAATGAATAACAATCAAGTCATAGCAAAAAATAAAATATTTCACAATGAAATTCAAGAAAATTTGACTAAATTATATATTAATGTTCGGCTTTTGGTGTACTTTAATTTAATTAAAGTATGGTCACAAACAATTATAGCCTAACTTTCATCAAAATCATGTAAAATAGAAACAACGGTTTTAGTAGTCTCACAATCAGCCGTTAGTAATATCATACAGTAGTATTTTATTTTTGTTTTTAGTTGAAAACAATACATTTTATTGGCTTTCAGGAGTTTTATATCCAAAACAATGTGATATTTATTTTGAAAAATATCATTCTTCATTTTGCTATTTATTCTTATGATACAATAACGAACAGCATGAAATCCAACTGATTTTTTGACGTTTAGAATGCATTTTTTTGTAATGGGATTCGAATACAACCGTGTTGGCATCTTTTAATTAGAAAAATATATGAACAATTGTTTGAACACCTTTCAAAGAAGCTAGGTTAATTACATGCCCTGGAAAATCGTAGTAATATTATATCCAACAGAACTTATTTTGGAAAATGGGGAAAGCAACCACAAGCGAATGTGAAACACTGGTATTAAAGACTGCCTAGAATATGTTTTGTTTTACTTCAAACTATATCAACAATAAGTACATGGAAAGAAGTGCTAGAATTAACTCAATAAAGCAGAATTGTTGTCAACTTTTCTGTCACAGACGTAACTTTTTGGCTATAACAAACTCAATAATAAATGTAATCATTCGTTAACGCATTGGACCATTAATTTGCAAATTATGCATTAGCAATAAAAATATAAAACATGCAACATATATTTGTGTTTCAGCAGAAATGGTGAAGGAAACTTGTAAATTGTTATGTGGTTAAACCATGGCGATCCGGGTGGGTAGTCCATAGGCCAGTTTCTGTACGGGCCGTAAAATTCGAGTTTGTTGCACACCTGGTATTTAATTTCCAATTACCGTACATTCGCGTATACAAGCAACCGGTGCTTATAATAAATAGGACCATGTGCGAAATCCGGACAATAAGAAAAAATTTGGATTAGGACGCCCTCTAACTAATAGTTCGGTTTGGGCACGCTGCGGCGATCGTTGTTTATCACGCAGTAGATCCGCATGAAATACTATGTCCTAATGATTGACATAAAATCTGTATACCCCATGGGAGAAAATACAAGTCTAATATGCCACTGTGTTATACGAGCATTTCTTGATTTAATGGTAGTGTACATATCTGGATACAGAGTTTTCTAATGATCGAGGGCCAAAACGTTCCGTAATCTTTAGAATTTCACCGTCTCGCATGTTTTGCCGACCACAAAGAAACCCTAGAGTACCAACAATAGAAAGTCAATGGCGCCTCCGCTTCTCACATACTGTGGGTGCCGCTTTTGCATATACCTAATCGTTAGTGATACAATTATGTATGTGTGAGAGGTGACCAGGTGTAATTATAGTGTACCTATATTAATGTGCTCAGATACTCTTTTTCTCTAATGAATGCGCCTAGGTGAAAAATGTATTCATTGAGGCGGTTTAAGTTAATCAAGACGACTGATGTTCATTTCATGTTCGTTGTGTGGCCATGGTAGGATACCATTTTGAATCCACCCCAATAGACCCAACATCCAACACTGATAGTTTAAGCGGATTGGTTTTACGAATTGACATTATGTGTGTATACAAGCACCCGAAAACTGATAATTATTCCGTGCAATATTCAAAATGTCAGCGCCAGCACGGCGACTGGTTTTGAATGCGTTTCACCCCTTGGTGGATAGCTTTGCCCTTTCTTGTGCAGTTACCGCGAGATGTCCGACAATGAAACTGACTTTTTTCTCATTAACGATTGATATAAATTGAAGTTTCAGGTTTGCTGTAGGTGTTTTTTTGGGGTTGTGAGAACTTACATGGAATTCACGACATATGTTATAATCCATTGATGTTATAATCCTATTCCTCTTGTATCACCCAATAATGGAATCCTGATTGAACCATCAACAAGATTTACAATAAGTCGATCAATCCTGGTTAGAGTAAAGTAAACGTTGAAGTCCCACAAGGAAAGAGTTGGTTGTAAGGTAAAAGTAAGAAAGGGGGGCACTTTATGCATGGTGTTTAGGCACGAACTTAACACAATCATTATTATGATTATTTTCCCAAACACATTGTGGATGTCTGTCTCTTTCTGTCTTATTTCTATGATGCTTTTTTGAGAGCTTTTTTGGTTAGAACGTCGTTTTTATGTATTTGTTATCTCTCGGGGGGGGGTTTTTAATATGGAAAAGGAAAGGATTGTCATTTTATTTCTTGAGGAAAAGAATATTCCTTAAATACTTTCTTAATTTCTAATCTTCTTATTTTAATGAAACCATAACAAAGTTCAAAATATTTGGTCCGGAAAATGGTTTTTTATATGTTATCTATATGAGTCCTTGTTATATATAGGGCCGTCTCAGGATTTATTTTTTTTGGGGGGGCGGGACTTCCAAAAGTGGAGCTTTTTCCAAAAAGTGGTCTTTTGGTTAACAGTGACCTAACCACTTCAGTAATCCAAATCAAAAGTAAGTCTTTGACCCGAGTCTTGCACAGAGTCGTATCGAGGCAATCATGTGAAAGGGGAAAAATTCCCAATGACCCAGTTGTCCGCGGGTACTGATCAACAGAACACTGATTGAAAATGTTTATATTGATTGCTCTATGATTCTAAATTTAGTAATCCGATTACCCATGGTTACTCTCATTTACCAGCTCATTGTTTGGAAAATTCAAGGCCCGCGTTCGTGGACTGGACCTTTCAGGTAATTGTTCAACGCCTCACACATTGACCACTCAAGCAATATAATATTTCAAGCAAATATTATGTGAGGGAACTCTGGGGTAATTCTGACCGATAGCTGAGGTTGGCAATTTTGCCCGAAGTTTAGGAAAACAGTTAACTTTTTTTCCGAAAGAAAACAGCCAACTTTACCCCTCTCCTCCACCCCCCCCAATCTAATCTATTTTTAGTAAGCTAATTCAAGGCTTCATGGATGTGAATGAAACAAAGGATGTATTTATTTTGGACTGTTTGTACAGATACGAGTCCATCGTGTGACATATAGCATGGTGGATGTATATTTATTAATCTTGTGATTTTGAATCGGATTTTGGCCACTTACTTTATTTTTTATTATTTTTCTTTTTGCCTTACATCAGATTAAGTACAATTCCTGGAGAATGTTCGAAGGTCCACCCTATTCTGTAGTCATACTGTAACCTACAGTTTCTAGGGCACTGCAATCCCACGCTATGCGTTTAGCCAGTGTCATCATTCGTGTCACCATTATAGTTTATCATGTATTATTATCTGTATTTGATTGTATTTTTATTTGAGATGATAAAAAATTGTTTTGATTTGATTTTGATTCATTATTTTCGGGCAACAATCTCATTTATGTACTGAGTGATGGCTTGGCAGCTCTCCTGCTGAGACGGTGATTATCGCATTACCTAAGCCGGGGTCAATTGGATCATGTGAGTTTTAATAACAACAGGCGGCGGCAAACGTGATAGGGTCTTTGTGAAATTTATTGTCACTGCTCTAACAGAGATTCGCTGTGAGTTACATAATGGATTCGTTGCCCAAGTAATCGGTCCAAACAAATCACAAGGAATTAAGAAAAAATAATTGCATAACATGTGTCCTTTGCCACTGTGGTATGTTTAGCCGATTCTGCGGGGAAACAAATCCTATACGTGGCACTATTTACGAATTAAGGTCTTGGCTGAAACAGCTGTTCAAAGTATGTCATTTGATTGCTCTGGTTCGGGCAGGGGTTTGCAGGAATGATTTGCTGAATGTAACTAACGAGCGATTTGGATCATATTACACCAAGCGAAGTAGTAGCTCATTGAAGAATATATAGAGGGCGCTCGTCAAATATTTCTCTCTTGTCGGTTGTTCCGAAATGGTCCTATTATAGGCCCCGGTGCTTGTATAAGCGATTTTACGGTTATATCATCTTGTGTGGTTAATAATGGGCACGCATCATTTTTTTTATTACCTTGTGGTCTCTCGTCAAGGCTGTCCCCTAGCCCCCCCATACTTAAACTTTGCTATTAGAAGCCATAGAAATTAGAGGTATCAAAATTATGCGAGACAACACTATCTGAGTTCATTGCCGATGACACCACTATATTTTTGACAAAGATGTAAATGTCTTTACAAAATGTCATTGCTGTTCTTAACCAATTTTGTAAGATTTTCTCAGGCCTTAATGTAAACCTTGATAAGTGTGAGGTCTGTTTATTGGTGCTTTTTAGAAAACAATCACCAAGATAAACCATTTGGGTCTTAATGTTTCTACGGTCCAAGTTAGGCTTCTTGGTCTGTTTTCTTATAACATCTAATCTGACAATATCTTTGAGTTAACTTTCTGCTAAGTCTGGTTATGGAGATCTGACCCCTTTGCGGTAGGTAAGATCGCATTATTAAATAATGGCTATTTCTCAGATTGTTTTTATTTTATCAGTTTGCCTAAACCCGCATTCATCCTATTTTCTTAAGGAGCTGATACAATATTTACCAAATTATTGGTCTGGCAAAAAATGATAAGATAAATGTTCTTAGAGTAATTGGGGATTATGCTTATGACGGGCTTAAGATGTGTCATGTTCCTTCAATTACCAAGGTTTAAAATCACGTGGATCAGAGCTATTGTATTCAAATGACAAAGGTACTTGGAAGTTATTTTATAAGTATTATTTGAAGATCTTGGTGGAAATCTTATATGGCAATGTAACCTGAGTCAAAGTGAAAAATCCACTACCTTTATTAATATACTTTTATAAGAAAGGTTGGTGAATGCATCTTGGTGTGATGTGACATCTAATAGTCCTGATTCTGCTTTATCCTAAACAAATCCTTGGGACTAACTCCCACATTTAAATTTCAGTGGCAAAACAATATTTGAACAAAATGTTTAATAAAGGTATTATCTATGTTGTAATGATATTCTTCGAGGAGGAAAGTTATGTAATATACTGATCATCGACTGATTACCAATTGAAATATTAAAATTCATGAATTATTTTTCAGTGGTTTGTCAATTAGATAGTGTGGATTTCTGATATGGAAAAGTTGATCATGCCACGTCACAGATTATGTCTGTTTCCAAGTTGAATTGCTGAATGAAATCACCAAGCTTCGTAAAATCGAAAACTTATCATTCCCGTTGTGTTAAAAAATGTTTAAAATTCCATCAGCTGTAGCCAAATGGCTGCTGAATTTAACCGACTCCAACTTAGATTGGAGCAATATTTAGCAAATTCATTGGCAAAGTTCACTTCTACTAAAATAGGTATGTTCACATATAAATGTCGTAACCGATTTTGATGGTAACGATTTTCATCTTAGAATCAATATTGTTTATGTAACTTATGTATTTTTTATAAGGATCATCAGAACCATTGTACATTTATTCTGGTATGGCACGAGTACTACTTTCTGGCATGAGTATACATCGAACTTTATACAAAAGACGTGTGTCTTAACATTTAAGGACATCCGTTTTGTATGTTCAATTGTATCAACCAACGTTACAATTTTGTAATATATTACATAGTAAATTTTTAATACATCTTCGAAGCGGTGCATATAACCAAGAAGCTAACCTTTTTTTTAAAAATGTTAAAATTTGAAAAGAGGTTGAAAAACAAAACTCTATAACTGGACTGAGAAAAGAAATGGAATGTTATTCAACTGTAATCCTTTTTTGTATATGGCTCTCCATCACTAGTACATATCGCCATAAAATTACAAATTTTTAAATTGTTGTTTTTTTTTCTGTAAAAGTGTTTTTCATTATTCTCATTCGCTAGGTTTGCCGGGTCCGGGTATCTTTATGTAGTATTATGTTTGAGTATTGTAAAGTTTGCGTTGTGAAACTGTAAAACTGTATGGTGATCTATCTACTGGGGTTAATAATAAAAACTGAGTTTGACAAAAAAAATGGTGAATTGCAAATAGCATCAACATCCGGCCCCCGTAACCTGAGCGCTAGTCTTATCACCGACTTAACTTTACACGGTGGCGGGCGCATCTTACGCACATCGGACAAAGATTGACATAAAGGTACAGCCTGGTAAAGAATAATAAAATTTAAATCGTAAATGACCGTTATGGAAATTACACTGTTTTCAGCGCTGGTGTAATCCACTAACCTCGACGTATTTGACGCAAATTCTTTTTCCTAAATTTATCATTGAAATTACTAAGATCTTTTGAACCAAAGGTTTAAAAGAGTAATTTTCCAATTCACTGGACCGACGGCTGCCGTATAAAATAACGTAAGGATTCCTAAATGCCGTTGGAAATCTCAATGCCCAAATCGAGACATCGTTGAAAAATAAAACAGTCCGATGAGCGTGCGGTGTGACAGGGATGGCAGTGATGCTTGGAAACGCCAGTACGACTGCTTGGCATAATGGAAAACACTGAGCACAGTGTGTCGACTTGAACCTATGAGAAGAATATACCTACAGAGATCGGAAAGCAAAGCTGTAGTCCATTGTGAACAGCTCGAGCGTATCGAACCAGGTCTGTTTCGCTTGCAATGACTTGAACGCCACGGTGGCGCTGTGCGCACCTTAACTTTTCTATGATCGAGGTATCCTGCAAATCAGGCCAAGTTATCCGAATTTTGTGATTAAATCCATGACCTACGTGAATATAATTTCTTAGAACCGGCTCCATTAACACTTTATGCTTGTCTTGGCCATGTCATCAATAAGTTCTTTTTCATAGACATAAGTCAACAATTAAAATAAAATTGTCCAATTAGATCCATTATGTTAAAAAACTATGAGTTTGAGAAATAACTGGTCCACCATTTGTTTCAATTCTTGTGATATGAAAAGAGAAAATAAACTTTTAATTAATGAGTATATTGGAAGAATCCAAGAATGTCATTATAATACATTGAAAATTTGAGCAAATTCTACCTTAGTCGACAACTTAGTTGTACAAAAGTGGGGTCATTTTACAATTGATTCTATGCGCTTGAAGGCAAAGGTCATGAGTAACTAACTTGATGTTCAAGGCTTTTTGACAAATACACGCACGTGTGAGCATATTGATTTAAAAATTAAACGCCAAAATAAATATTGGGTTTATACATTAAAATTGTATTGAATAACGATTTACTGCTTCTCGATCAGTCGAGGGAGGGAATCGTTGAATACCATAACAATATCGTACCAGACACTGAACGCTGCAAACAAGCCAATGATACTTGCTTCGAATCTCTTTTAGGTATATTCATCTCAGGACTGCCCAATACAGCACAAGATTCTTCATTTCCTTGATCATGTAATTACCTTTAAGAAGTACGGATTTGGCATAATAATTTGTTGCAAACTGCGAGGAAATATTTGCAACAGTGCAAAAAATGTTGTTGAAATAGAGGAGTGGTTCAGTGATTGTTTTCACGTCAGCTTTAGCGGCCATCATTCTTTCGGCACTAGTGGTAGTTGTTATAGTTTTCATTGTGTGTTATGTGAAGTTTCCTAAATAGCATAAGTTTCGAGGTTAAAGCCGAACAGTCTTCGAGTCTGCATGCTCCGTGTCTGGTTTGGATTGGAATCGCTTCATATCTTACGCTTTCGGACATCTCCGACACGTGGTTTGGGACGTTTCGGTTTTTCAGTGGCTGATGTACGAGCGTTCATTAAGGTTTTTGGTGAAGTTCCATGGGTTTTAAATATTCATTCTGCAGGAGGAAGGTTGATGTTATCTTTTTATTTCCTCTAGACTTCGCATTTGGTTCTGTTGTTGCCCCGCTTAGGTCCGCTTGTGGCTCATCGTCGAAGAACAATGTCCCCCGGATGTCGTATGAATCTCTTTCATGGGTCTGAAGTGGAAGGTAGGATAGGAAATGATTTATTCACGGTTACGCTCGCGATATTAGTGAATAAATCTCTCTGCACCGCAGGCCCGCTCAGGAGTTTGTGGATTTAGAACGCCACCCCCTATCGCCAAGCATACCTTAAGGGAACGATGTGCCGCACGCGTTGGGGAGCGTTGGCAACGCGGTGGCGAAATTCACAAAGCGTTTGCAATGTCGGTCCTCATCATGATGACTTTCTGTGGGTCTTTGAAAAAAAAAATAAACAACGCGTTTGTGTAAAGTAGTAGCAAAATGTTGTGAATCTCACAACGCGTGCGACCTTCACAACGCGTTGCGACCTGCCACAGCGCTGTTAGGTTCCGCAACCCGTCCACAAGCCATAAGGATAATAGTATTGGCCGCAAGTTGCGTTATGAAGAAAGAAAGTCGCACTCGTGGTGGAAATTCCGTCCAACGCAGTTACAGAAAATTTCACAAGTCGGCCAATCAGAATGATGAATTTCTGGAAGTATTTCACAAATTAGACCGACAACGGGGGGGTTGGAGAGAGTGTCTGACAATTGCGTTTGTAAGCTTCACAACGCCTTGCAAAGTAATCTTGACAATGCATCGTGTGGAAATCTGTGGACTTGTAATGGACCGACGGAACGTGTGAACTCAATCCACTTAGCACCTGTGGCAGAGTGCAACGACCGTTGTAAATTCGTCGCCTCCCGTTGATTGAAACCTTGTTTACTTGTCATTGTAACGTCCCTAGAGGAACACAAATTTCTGACAATAGCCGCAAAAAAATTGAGGGATTTTGTTGTCAGATCTAGGAGCAATTTACCACGAAACAACGCGGTAGGGGTGCGCTCCGATTTTTTGTCAGGTGGGTTATTACCCTAATGTCCCTCAAATTTTAAAAAGATTTTGTGCTTAGAATAAAATATTATAAATTGGCTTGGTCAAGGTGATTCAGAATCTGCATATACAAAAAGACAAACACTAATTTGGACCAAACGTATTCTCATACTTAATAGCCGGGGAGCTATAGACGAACATTTGGAACACATCTCGAGTACAAAGGGTTGAGTTGAATCAAAATAAAATAGTAAGAACCCTCAGAAAAAAGGATGGGAAAGGGTGTTCACTTTATGTCTGAGAGTGGTTTTACACAAAATTTTTCCGGGGAACACGATTACCACCGGCCGTTGTTTGAAAAAACAAAAACAAAAAAAAAATGTGCCCAACTAGTGCTTGTTCCGGGGGTGCTCCTATTTTGGGGTCGAAATTAATTTTTCAGTATCCTGTGGCCAATGATTATAATTTTGGGTGGTGCATTTATATGTTTTCAGACATGACAATCGATTGCAATCATTTCACAAATCCAAAATGGCTGCCGATGCCAGAAATATTAAATGGCGCAAAATTACACTTTTCTAACTAAATGAGAATCTGACACTGTGTACAGCAGTTATAGTGATTTTTAGTGTCAATTTCGGATGTGTTTGGGTACAACGAATACATTTGTGTTTTCAATAATTCAAATGGCCGTCAATACAAGAAAATCCAAAATGCGCTGCCCGAAATGACCGCATTAGTTGGCCCAAATTATAAGATGGCATAAAACACCACCCTTCGTTTGAACTTAAGTGTAGGTTTTTTATCTCTCTTGCGGCGGACATATCCAGCAAAATGCAAAAAGTTTTGAATTCCACAATGGCCGCCCGTTGTACCCAGAATCAAAACGGCGGTCCAAAATGTCACTTTTTTGACCAAATGCATTAACGGGTCAGTTTATGTCAATTGTTGATAAGCTTGCCCTCTGCAGTTGTAGCCCAATTAATAGTTTAACCCCTCAGTACAGTGTCTTTCGTGTGTGAGTGCTATAGCCCTCGCGGAGACGAACACTCACATATGAAAGTATATGGTTTGTAAGTCTGGATTCCACCTCGGGCGGGAATCAGTGACGAGAACGTTGGAAAACAAGGGGTAATTGGGTGAGAGACATCCGAATTGCCCCCCCCCCCCAAAAAAAAGTGGTTTTCGGGTGACAATTTTGCTAAATTGCCCCAAGAGTATTTGGGAAAAAGGTTTTGCCATGAGAATCAGGCTACTGCGTGTGGTTTTCTTGGTGGAGAACACAATTTCTGTCGTCTGTTGAATAAATGTCGCCGGCGACATGATTAATTATAATCGTTTCGTTTACCATAGTGGGATATTTGGTCTTAAACATTTCCAGTGAGGGCTAATGTATATAAAAAGCTTTACACCATCAAAAATTCAATTTGAAAAATCTTGAGGTGTACTATTTTTCAAATGTGCCAGTGTCTCTTTAAATGCTTATTCATTCAGAGTGATACGCATTACCAGATACTGTCTAACAGATTGGTGATGGTCCTATTGAGGAATGTGGTTCCATAATCGTGGATATTCCACCATGTTGAGTCAGTGGATTATGCTCCTTTATGTGTCGATATGTTTCACATTTCACGGGCTGTTCAATATAGTAATTCTGTTTTTAAAGATCAAGCTCTGACTTATTAAATACAATTAATGATCAAATCTGTAATTTTGAAAGAATATTGGACAAACTTTTAATTTTTAAAAAAAGAAAATGATTTTTAAATATAAATTATAGCCCCTCAACGGTAACATCCTTCAAACATAGATTAAAAATACTTGTTTTAAAAAAGCCTTAAACGTAATTTGTATTTGAACGCCTCAGTAATAATATTAAGTAGGTGAAGGTTACGTGAATCCATGCATAATTTGAAGCAACGTACAATGCCTTTTGTTGGGAACTATAAACGGCAGACGGCTTTTTTTGTTCCTCTACCTGCTCAAAGCCTTCGTGCAAGGAGTCCATTTTAAGAGTGGTTGTTCCCTATACAACAAAAAAAACTGACATAGAGGTTCCCTAGGCAATACCTCCTCCAACGGCATTGTCAATACGCCGACGGAGTACGGTCCAAAAATCCTCATACCTCATCGAGAGGTGGTCAAAGTTTGAGCCAAGAAATCTTCAGGACGACCACAATGACCTACCGATGAGATGATTCGCCAATTGCTATAATCTGTGCCGCAGAGTCCGAAAATGCCAACGGCCGTCTTCGTTTTTTGGAGAAGACAACTATGGAATCCCGTTGTCCCCGCCAAAGTTGTAAATCGGAGATTTGCTTCAACATGGATACCGAGCAATACGAATGACCAAATGTCCACGACCAAACGTTTCACACAGAGTTGATGGACTTCGCTGGGCTAGGGCGCACAGAAATTACAGCTCGACAGCTGGCGAAATGTTGTGTTTAAATGGACGATAGCCGCCACCATTCTTGACCATCAAGAGAAGACATAGAGTTCCGTCGATTACGTGTAGAACACGCCGAGATGACTGTAGTCAGGAATCGACCCCAAGGTGGTGGTGGTTCATTGTGATGGTATGGGCCGGTATTCATTATGGAGGAAAAACGCCACTGGTGGTGCCAGTTGAAACCTAACGCCGTCGTGTACCTTGATATTCTGGAAACCACTTTCTGCCACATGCATTAAGGTTTATGCAACCATTTCGGCTGCAAGACGACAACTCCACTACTTAACAAAAACAGGGCCGCTGTAGTGAGACAATTCTTGTGACAGATGGGGTGCTTGCTTCCCTCATTTGAACCCCCTTCGAGATGCTGGATGGGCCTTAGGCCGAGCCATCAATTAACAGGGACAATCTTCCTCACACTCTACAGGAGTTAGCTCAGTTACTGACCAGGATGAGTGGGATGCCCTGCCCATTGACACTATAAACAACCTTGTGGACAGTATGGCGCGACGTCTTGACACACTAATTCATGCCAGGGTGGCCATACTCGGTAATAGTGACTTAGTCCTCTTCAGACATAAAACGTATGGGAAGGGTGTTCACTTTATGTTTGGCAGTGGTTTCTAGACTAAAATTTTTCCGGGGAACACGATCCCCACCGGCCGTTTTTTGAAAAAATGTGCCCAAATTGCTTTTTTTCCGGGGGTGGCTCCTATTTTTGGGGGGTCGAAATTCATTTTTTTTCAGTATCCTGTGGCCAATTATTATACTTTTGGTGTGGAATTTATATGTTTTCAAGCCATGACAAATCGATTGCAATCATTTTCAAAATCGCAAAATGGCTGCCTAAATGCAGGAAATTCGAAATGGCGCCCAAAATTACACTTTCTAACTAATGAGAATATGACACTGTGCTATGCAGTTCTAGTGATTTTAATTGTCAATTCTGGATTGTTTGGGGTACAAAGAATACATTTCTGTGTTTTCAAAATTCAAAATGTCCGCAATACAAAAAATCCCAAAGGGCTGCATTAATACTGACGCATGTTGGCCAAATTATAATTATGGCATAATAACGCCACCCTTCGTTTGAACTTAAGTGTTGTTTTTTATCTCTCTAGATACTGTTTGACATATCCAGCAACTTGCAAAGTATTTTGAATTTCCAAAATGGCTGCGTGTCACTTCAGATTCAAAATGGCGTCCAAATGTCACTTTTTTGACCAAATGATCATTTCACGGGTCAGGTGATGTCCATTGATTAAGCTGCCCTCTGCAGTTGTAGCCCAATTAATAGTTTGACCGGCGCTTCAGTACAGTGTCCTTTCGTGCGCGAGTGTTATAGCCTCACCGGTTGACGAACACTCACAATCATGAATGTATAATGGTTTGTAAGAGGCTGGCACTTATCCTACTCGGGCATTCAGTGACACGGACTTGAAAACCATGGGGTCTTTGGGTGAGAGACCTCCGAATTGCCCCCCAAAAAAAGTGGTTTTCGGGTGACAATTTTGCTACATTCTCCCAAAAATGGAGTCTTTGGGAAAAGGTTTTGCAAATTTTCTGAAAATACGGTCTTTGGGCAAAATCTTTCAAAATCCCCCCCCCCCAAATGGGGTTTTCGGTGACAGTGGTAATATTTGCCAAAAAATGTTTTTTGGGGTGAACCTTTTAATGGGGTCCCTTAGAGCGACAACGATGATGAAAATGTAGGTCTTAAGAGCCTTCCATAGGCCTACGCGCACTCCCAAGTGGGAGTGTGCCCCCGGTGTTGTCCTCACTGAATTTACATGACATTTATAATATTCAGCACATAAATGATTGTACGGGAATGATATTTTTGTTCCTATATTATTAAGCCAAACAATATTGTATTCTCATATCATTAACAAGTTAAGTCTAACAGGTGCATTTTGGTGATCCTCAGCCTCGTTCCCCGACTTGCCTAAAAAAGTTGAGATTTTCCACATCACCTGAATCACCTGAACCGTTGGCCTAAGTATGTGTGTGTGGTGCCTAATCATACGTTGCAAATGCAATCGACTCTGTGAAGAAATTCGCAATTTTGCATTTTCTGTCGAATTTACAACAACAGGGCAGCGTGATACCAACATTTGCTCATAACATCAAAGGGCGAACTGTCAGAATCACTGAAAGTTTGAAACTATCTTTCTGCGATATCTAAGAACAAGCAAAATTACAATTTAGCAATGTTCACATATAGCAAGTACAGAATGAAAATGATAAAGAAAACAACATCGCACATAATTATCATTTTTGCTAAATTATTTTGTCCCATTTGGGATGTATTTTTTAAGTTTCTGGTATAATCCAGCAATATTATATTTTTCTGACTTTGTGTGGGGCCCAAACAAACAAATAATCAGGGGTGCCGCCAGGGTAAATCATAGGAGGGCGAACTCATAGGGGCGAAACACAGTAAAAATTAACTATTTTTGTTAAAAAAAACATATTTTTGTGCAATTTACTTGCCTAAAACCCCTGTTTTTTCCGAAAATTTGAAAGTCTCGGGGGCAGCCGCCCCTGCCACCCTCCTGGTGCCACCCCTGGTGAAATAATTTCTTTTTTCACTAGCATATGTAGTACTTACCAACCTGGCACCTCTATCGCACTTCACAATAGTTAAAAAAAAGGTTCACCACTGTCATCAAGACCCTATTTTTGGTTTGGAAAAAATTCACCTCAATACCTCTATTTTTTGTTGGTGAAAATGTTTGTATTCGCTGACCCATAGGCTTGTTTGTTATTTCTGTCCGTTACGGAACAGAAAATACAAAATTGCAAGTTTCCTCCAGAGTAATGGAATTCTAATACCTTAGGCCAACGATTCAAATCTCACACTTTTAGGTAAGTCGGTAAACCGACGTGTTGGCCTACTACGGTACCGCGTGGTTAGAGCGTTTTCCTCACAGTCGGGAGAGGGTCGCGGGTTTGGAATCGCGGCCGGGTCAATACCAAAGACTTGGTACCAACTCCCTTCTTGTCAGACGCCTCGGCATTTAACTAAGCATGGGAGTCGGGAATAAACACGCGGAGCTCCCAGAAGAGTACCCTGTAGCTTTCGCTGTAGGCCTACTTGGCAAACGCATTGCATAGGGTTATGGGAACGGATAGCGCCGCTTTCTTCTGCGCCATTTTTACGGGGGCCAAGAGGCTGAGGATCACAAAATGGCACCTTTAGAGCTCTACCTTGGTCATTGATATGAGGAAGATATGTTTTGGCTTATCTCCGAACAGAAATCGATCTGTAATCATTTAATGTGCTGAACTTATATAAATGCCATGTTGATATCAGAGTTGACGCGTGGCCTAGTACGGCGCTTAATAACCCACATTTTCAGCACGTTGTCACCCCAAAGACCCCATTTTTTACAAAACGTTCCAGCCAAGACCCCTAATTTGCAAACCGTTACCAACTCTTAACACAAAGAACCCATTTTTTTGTTGGACATTGTGAAAATAGTTGCCCAAAGAACTCTATTTGGTGGGGGGTTTGAAGGGGGAAAGTCATGGGGTTTGCAAACTTTCCATCACCCAACGACACACATTTTTTGGGAAGATTTTAGCAAAATAGTCACCCAAAACTCCATTTTGGGGCAATTTGAATGTCTCTCACCATAGAGACCCCATCGTTTGCACAGCCTCTGTCCTGGTGCCCTGATTTTGGAGCGCCACCTTACACGATATAAATTTCAGTGAGTGTTCCCATGCACCGGGAAGCTATAACACTCGCCACGAAAGACCCTGTACTGAGGGGTCAAACAATTGGCCTACACCTGGGGCAACTCCCGTTGGAGGGACGCGTAGGCTAATGTAAGGCTCTTAAGACCCCCACAATTTTCATCATCGCTGTCGGTCGCCCAAATCCCATTTAAAAAAAGGTCACACCCAAAGACCCCCCATTTTTTGCAAATCTTACCACTGCACCGAAAGACCAATTTTTGTAGGGGAAATTTTGAATAGTTTGCCCTAAAACCTCTTTTTTCAGAAAATTTTGCAAAACTTTTCACCCAAGACAACATTTTTAGGAAGATTTAGCAAAATTGTCACCACTTTTTTTTTTGGGCAATTCGGATATCTCTCACCAAAAGACCCCATTGTTTCACGACGTCTTCTTTCACTGAAGCCCGCGTTAGGAGCGCCAGCCTTACAACCATATACATTTCATATGTGAGTGTTTCTCACCGGGAGGCCTATACTTGGTGGTATATCTGTAGCAAAACCTCGCTCATCGGCCGCTCCACAGAGCGCTCTCCACGTTTGACCATACCCGGTAGTCCAGGGTGCGCTTGGTTTTCATGCGACATTCTACTCTTTTACGGATAAACCGTGCATACGATATGCAGTTTTATTCGTTTATAAGACCAGATCTAGTGTTAAACCCGAGCTCACGAAACTTGTACCAACCCATGGCACGTATAAATGAGCGGTCACGGAGCGCTCCATGAACCGCTCCCATGACCGCTCCATATTTTTTATTGGAGCGCTCCTGGAGCGGACGATTAGCGAGGTTTTTGTCTACAATATACCCCCATATATATCACTCAACATCGCTCACGAAGACACTGTAACGTGAGGTGTCAAACTATTAATTGGGCTACAACTGCAGAGGCCAAGCTTAATCAACTGACCATCAACTGACCCGAGGGTGAAATGATCATTTGGTCAAAAAGTGATCATTTTGGACGCCTTTTTGAATTCTGAGGTACACGGCAGCCATTTTGGAAATTCAAAACTTTTGCAATTGCTGGATCTGACAAGACGTATCTAGAGAGATAACAAACATACACTTAAGTTCAAACTAAGGGTGGTGTATTATGCCAGAATTATAATTGGGGGAATTATGCATCATTTATGGCAGCATTTTGGATTTTCCTTGTATTTAGACGGCCATTTTGAATTTTGAAAACAACAGAAATGTATTCTTTGTCCCCAAAACACATCCAAATTGACACTACCAATCACTAGAACTGCTAGTACACAGTTACATTTCTCATTTAGTTAGAAATTGTAATTTTGGGCGCCATTTTTGAATTTTCTGGCATACGGCCAGCCATTTTGTATTTGAAAATGAAATCGCAATCGATTTGTCATGGCTGAACATATAAATGCAACACCAAAATTACAATAATTGTCCACAGGATACTGACACTTAATTTCGACCCCCAAAAGGAAGTACCCCCGGAAAGAGCACTTTGGGCCATTTTTTTCAAAAAGCGGCCGGTGGGATCGTGTTCCCCTGAAAATTTTTAGTTCTAGAAACCACTTCAAACATAAGTGACACCCTTTTCCCATCCGTTTATGTCTGAGAGGCGGACTAACCTGATTGGCATTTAAAACATTTTGTGCGGGGAGAATTTACAGAATGTTTTCTAGTGGTTCCTGATCCCCTACATCTTTGTTTAGTTCTGCTGATTACAAAAAGGTACATAGGGTGCCGAGTCTTGGACATTAAGTTTACATAGGCCTTAAAAAGTCAATTGTCATCCTGGGACTTAAAACTTTAGAATTAGACAAATTCTCCTTCGCAAATTATGGCTGTCAAATTCCTTCATGACAGTAATGTAAATTTATCTTATGCTTTCTGTTTGGTATTTTGATGTATAATGGTATAAATGCAAAGTTCTGTTCTAAGATTTTCATGCAGCAATTTGAACCCAAATTAAAACAAATCGGTATCATGATGAACCTTGAACAGTTTTGTGCCTGTCCGGGCAAACACACAATGGTAGCAGAATGCATATATAGCAAGCTATATTTTTAAACCAAAGGACAAGATGAACATGTCTAAACATCTTTTTCCCCAATTAGAACATTTAAAAAACCTTTAACAAAATTTTGTGCACAACTCTTGGGTCGCTGCTACTAGTTCCTTACACATTCACGAAATTTAGATTATATCTATATTTTTAACATTAAAAACCCATTTTCTTTGGAAGAAAGATGTATTCCCTGTCTAAATCGACACCGTATAAATCTTTAAACTTGTCAACTTACCAAATTTGAGTGACTACTATTGCCCGATGAATGTGAGCATGAAATGGGGAAGAGGGGGAGTGGACAGGGGTATTTTTTCCAAAGATTTCAAAACATGTAGGTCAAAAAAATATCATTGTGCTCCTTTAACTATGTTCAATCAATTATTAAAAGCAAGCAAATGTTTAAAAAACAGCTGTTCTGTACATAAATGTCACATGGAAACTAAAAGGCTTTTAAGGTGATGTCTTCATGCATATCCCTTTATGTTAATGGTGTAACTTGAGCTTTCGGGAGCAGAACCGTTTTATGGCTAATTTCTTTTTAACACCATTGAGTAGCTAAGTTTTAAGTTAATTTTAATCGAAAATAAATAAAGATTTCTCTTTAGAGGCACATTGCCGATGTTTTATTAGACAAATGGTTCGTTTAATTTCTGCTTAAATTTGAAGAAATTGGTTTCCACAAACTTAATGGAATGTACCCGATATAGAGTTGCTAATAAATAACCAAATTAAACAGTGAGTTCCGGCAGGAACATAATTTGATTTTGATAATGCCTATACATAATGAACTTAATTTCATTGCTGATCCGTCCCCTCCGATGACTGCCTCGTCTTATCAAGCCTTTTTGGAGCACGGTTTACCAAGGCCGGGGGGGGGGGTTCGAGAATTCTTTAAAAAGCATCCGATACTTATGATTCAACTTCACATTTGTTTCGCTAAAATGACCAGAACGGATGAAGAATGATTACTCAGAAGCTTTTACGAAAGCTTTTGGCATTTTTTAGCGCATCCCGGAGCAAATTCAATGGGGTTGGTACCCCCTTGTTAAGACTATAATTAATCAACCTTTGCCTTTGCTGACATTCCACAAATCTTTAAAATCAACAAAAAGCATGGAATGTTAGTTAACGCGATCAGTGATTTTCAACATCTTCCAAAGGTTATGGTAGGTGCACACTGACTGGGCGACGTCACTGCCGTCTGTTAGCTGTCGGCCAAATAATGTATATTAAAACTGCTGGAACGTTCACACAATGCAAACATCCTAATGGTTTAATAAGTGGAAGATTGTAGAGATTGGATTCAGTTAAGTATGCTTGAATATTTCTTCTATGTGCTCACTCACACCCACACTACCTCGTCAATTTCATGCTATCTTACAGAGATATTTTGGGGAATCTATTATCTATTATTAAAAGCTTTTAAAGTTTTGCGTGTGTGTCAAGCTTATCATGCACCGGCTCCGTGGAAACGCAAAGGTCACAGGTGGGCGTTTATAAAATTAATTCAGGATCACTTAGTGGGCTTTTTATAAAGTAAGTGCTTATGTGGGACCAAATGTGTTTGTATGCATATGTGTATCAGTATCGTTATGTTTTAGTTGTAATTACATGTATGCGAGAATATCAGAAGACATTCAAAGTAAGTAGGTCAAAGCATTGACAGTAGTGAGCAGCGGCTGTCCCGGCGATATTATGTTAATAATATCTCGATTTCCTTGATTAATAGCAAAGCGATAGTCGTTATTCAATTCGATTCGATGTATACCCAAAGGTCCGTATGCACAAAAAGTTAGACCAAGTCTAACAGTAAGCATAGTCTAAGTCAAAATTACTTTTGTCCAAAATTGACAGTTATTCACATAAAGTAACTACCAAAATTTGTAAAATGAAAATTCAAATTTTAAAATAAATACAAAATACCTCATGCCAATGCAAGGGTGGGACTAAATTACACTCAGACCAGGTCCAACTTCAAACCTGGGGTAAATCTTTTGTGCATGCAGACCTTAAGGTTTGCGTTGAGCAGCTTATTTATAACATCATAGTAATCATAAGTATATCTTGTTTTCCCGTATGATCTAAACGTAATAATTTATGCTATATAATTCTAGGTTATTTTTACTTGTTCATATTCAACATGTTCAAAACAAATCAAAATCTAAAACAAAAAATCAATACTGAGTGACATGGGGAAGATTGTTCCCCGAGATATTATCTCAGGATCAAAAGATATTACCTTTGACTCCTGAGATAGTAGTTGAGGTCCGGACATTTTAATCTCAGGATCCCAAGTTATTGCCTTCCGACCCAAATAAATTATCCCAGGATCTCGTGATATTCTCGGGCACCATTGTCAGGAGTTTGAGATAATATCTCGGGATCCTGAGGTAATATCTCGTGCCCTGTGATAATATCTCTGGGGATCCCGATATAGACACTTGACATAAAAAATCTTAGGGACGAATTCAATACTTAACTGGCGGGCGTTTTCCGGTTTTGCCCGGTTCCGCGCGGTTCAATTAATTCTTTGAGTTTGCTGAAATAATTAATCGGATTAAAAGATTCAGAAGATGGAGCGGATTAAATGAACCGCCTGGAACGCCCGCCGGTTGAGTATTGATTTGGTCCCTTACTTTTTCCATTCTTGTGACATTTCTGACTACCGCTTTGGCGACCTCGGCTAACCTCTAGTCAAGAGGACACTTGACCGCTTTTCCATAGGTAAGGAGGAAAATACAACGCTCTCTGACTAAAGAGGGTGCAAAATTTTGGTGCGGGGTAAGGTATATGGTCCAAGTTCAATATTTAGGGGAACGTAAAGGGGACTGTCCTTCGTCCCCGCTTCCGCCGCCTATGAGATCACGAAGTAAATGAGCATACATTTCTGTTCAAAAGTAGCACTTTATAATTTACGGACAAAGACATCAACAGTACAACACCTTCCTAGCCTTCCTGAATGGATATCTCATCATTCTACTCTCCAAGTACCTGGCTCAAAATATCATTGTAAACAAATTAATTTATTGACAAACCTTATATTGTACATACCTCTGAGGTCTATGTTCTTGCCCAGAAATTTTTGCACACATGATTTCAATAGTAGCTGGACTTTATAAGAGTAGGTATGTACAAAGGTATCGCGTAAAATTTCAAGCTATATACCATTTTGTTTAGACATAATAGCCTTGTCCAGCCAGTTTTGTTAGCAGAAATATATCGAAAACAGAAACTCCAAACCATATCTTATTGTTCTCCGTTCAATACTTTTGAAATGGATCTTTTCGGTATTCACGCAGCTATATATTCCGATCACTAAGTGAGAAGAAAATGAGGTAGGTGAAATTAATGTTACAACCATTCAAAAACTTAAATAGTTCGATGACTGAATAACAACGCTTTATCTGATACGGACTTAAAATCAAGTTGTATTTTTATTGAATTCAGTTTCATATTTTGCGTCGATAGATATACATAACATGTACTCTAAGGAAACAAAAAGGACTTGGTTAAATATTTCTGGATATTGAAATATTATGGACGAAAGTAAATGATATGTTTGATTGTCGGTCTAACGACATGATGATATACACTCCAAAAGCAAGGAGCATAAGGGGAATACCCTTATATGTTTAGATAATTTTAGTAGAGGAGAAAACATTAAGCAGCGTTGGGTAGAAATACTCAAATTTAAATAAAATTTTACTCCACATGAGGGTAATCGCCTTATTTAGTGTTTGTTTTCAGTGTCAATGATAGTTTCGGTGCGGAGGCCATATTGTGACCGTGGGTCACTAGTTGATTGAAACTGATTAATTAAGAAGACTTTTCAGAATAAAGCATATTTCCTTATATATTTTTTGCCGTAAAGTCTGCTAATTTTATCAGGCTCAAAAAGGGCCACATCTTATAGTTTGGGCACATGGGGTTTGAACTTTAATATAATAAATTAATTCACAATTTTTTTTCAATTCTCCTATCAATGTGTAAAACTGATTTTCTCATAAAAAAATGGGTGTTTTAATTTTGTAAAATCAAACCTATTCGTCAACGGTATATAGTATTGATGTCTATCTTGTACAAGGCAGCAATAATTCCGTCGCTTTAATAAATATACCCATTGTATTCTGAAAACTACTCATTTGCGAAAAATATAATGGGCGGGCCGTACAGGAAAAATAAAAAAGGCTTGAAAGCTTTTGATGAATGACAGGTAATTTACATCTGAACAGGAAGAACTAGTATTTTGCGGTTTCGGCTTTTGCGCTCTCTATATTCATAGAATATAAACTCCCGTGGGCCGGTCTTCAAGCACTTTGCCTATCAGGTTGACCTTTTAGGTTGACCTTTGTGTTACAAGAACATACCAACATCCATCCATCATTACATAATCATTTTGTCATTCCAGCATTAGCTGTGTGGATACAAAAATGTTATTGTGCGGAATGTGTTTGAGTGGCGTGTTTTTCACACCTTGACGTTCTGAAGAAAAATCTTGAGTGGTAAGTTGAGTTAGGGGGGGGAAAAACATGGCGTGGTTGTGTAAGACATTATATCGTTGAAACCTAGACCTTAGTAGAGTGTAGTGAATAAAAGTTACCACGACCATTAGTTGCATAGAGTCATTTTCATACGCGTAACATCGTGTTAAAGCTTGAACATGATGCATTTGGGACCGTACGACCAAAACTGTATTCACGAAATGTTTGTAATGAATGCCTTGGAAATGCAATTCAAAACGTTCCGAAAACGATTGAAGTTTAGTTTAAATGTTCTCTTGAAGATTGACAGAAACATCCACGGACTTCATTCATGGCTCTAGAACACTCGTCAATTAAAAACAATAATAAAAATGAAGAGATCTGTGGGATCGTGTCACCTTGTCGCAAATTCACCCGAAATGAAACGAAACGGATGTACAATACGATGAATGAAAATAGCTTGAAGCTAAATTAGAATGACTATTTTACACATTTCTATGGTTACGTTATATACACATAAATGGTTACTACAACAGGAAAATATTCTAATTCATCTCAAGCTTTGAAATTCAGTAGGTTTTCGTGATTATCTTTAGTTTCTGGACATTTTAATCATTGCACAGGAAATAATTATATTTTGGAAATCCTTGAGTCAGCCTTGAATAGAGCAACGAACGCCTCAAGGCTACGGTCGCGAAACGTCGTAGCTCTATGTGAGTACTTTGATAAGTTTTCACAATTGTCCTATTCAACAGTCCTGATAGTCAAAGTAACAGCGTCAACAAATGGTGCTCAAAGGCAAAGCAGAGTATATATATATGTATGGACAGAAAGTGAGCAAATCACAAGGTCCAAACATTCATAAATCGAATAACAAAACAAAATAATCGATTAATACCATAATTGTTGTTTTATTAAAAAACCATAATTATTGAGAGCCAGCTAAGCTTTGGAAGTGAAGTGATGTATAACCTAACCTAGCCTAACTTTAAAACCTAACTTAAACGATGCGTATATGGAAGCACAAGTGTGTCATTTCGCCTTATCCCTAGATAACGAGCATAAACCTCGGATAATTGCAAAAAAAGGCCAGCCTTACCTGGGGTTACGATTCTTCAATCAATTCATCAACAACAATCAATTCAATCAATCATCATTCAGAAAAATTTACGTCCTAGCGCCAAATACATAAAAATGTTCAACGGCGCTGAAGCTCAAGAACATAGTTGATGATAGGCATCTGGAGCTTCTTTAAAAAACTGTTCAAAAGTAAAATTTGTAATGTGCCAGTAGTCTCTATTCCACAAATTGGGAGCATAGGCAGCAAAGAAACGGTCTCACCAAAAGAAACACACCGAGTTCTTGGCTCTCTCAAAAGCGACCGGTACCATCGGAGGATGATGATCTATGGTGCATTTGAGTTACCCGAACTTGGAGCATATCGATGATATCAGACTGTTCGTGAAGTGTTTTGTACACGAGTGCGATAATTTGTAATCAATGCGGGCTGTTTGATGGGGAGCAATGGTAGTCATCTATCAGTTCAGGAGTGATGGAGTCAAACTTCCGCTTCCTGAAAATCAATCTTGCGGATGTCATTTTGAAGTTTCTCCTGCAGTTCCTTGCTAGTCCCCACCAAAATGATCTATTACAATAGTCAAGGCGAGCGTGAGATGTCAAGAGAGAATGAATAGCCATTTTGTGCATCTGTCAGTGGAGACAATTCCGCACACGTCCAATGTTCACAAGGATTGGAAGTTGGAAGCTTTTATCACACTAGCTATTGGGGCCCGACATAGTCATTCCAATTCAAACATAACACCCAGACTTCTAATGGGTAAGATGAAATGGTGATATTAACACCAGCAACATTCATATTAGTATAAGGTAATCTTGGCAGTTGTGCACGAGACAACCAAGAGAACAAACACTTCTGTCTTCTGTGCATTTACCTGAGGAAAATGGCAACCATCCACTCATGCACTTCTGCATACAAGCCTTCAATTTTAGAAACAGCATGAGAAACACCACTGGGCGTGACTCGGGGGGGGAGGGGATGGAAAATATATCTGCGTTGTCATCCGCAACATTGAAGCTCCATGCCAAAGCTACGACATGCTGAGTACCGAGCGGAAGGACATAAATCAGAAAGGAGTACAGGACCAAAACATGATCCATGCCGGACCGGCCACAACAGAGGAATTTGATGAGCGGACGGAAAACCTGCCATTAATATGAACTCTCTGCGTCCTACCGGTCAAGTAGGATTTGAAAACCACTGGGAGCGGCAAACACGAATATCCAAGTAATTGTTCCAATGGGTTGCGAAAACCATCGAAAAACAGCCACTAAGAGCAAGAAGGACGAGGCCTGGTAATGCCCTTCTTCTCAATGGTCAACATAATGTCATTGTGGACCTTCAGCAATGTTGTCTCGGTGCTGGAAAATCGCTTGTAGCGGCGTGGACTGACTCATGAAGATTAATATCGACTCATATGATTGTAAGCTGTTTGCTACAACCCTCTCAAGTACCTCGAAAGGTAAAGACAAATTGCTTATGGCGATATTTTTTTCAACACATTCTGGCTTTTTCACTAAGGGGTGACAACGGCAGAGATTTTGGGCCATTCTCCGAAAAAGTGTTCAAGTTTGGTCTACAAAATGACCAAATATGTTTACGATTTAAAGTTCGATTTCAATGAGTTTCAGGAATTCCTTAATAAGGAATTCCTGAAAATCATGAAAATCGTAAAAATTGAATATCCTCAGAACACGAAACAATGATGGGTGATCTTATTAACATATTCCATCGTTGTATAATAGCCATAACGTTAACACTGAAGTAAACGTATCTGGGAACGTCGTATCTGAACGGCCCTTTTTCTTAGTTGTGCTGTTCTTGGTGAAGTCACATGCTTTACCGACTTAGTCTCTATAGTACATGGGGAAATGTAATTAAGTTTGGCTTATTTTTTTTTCCACTATACGATTTTGACACCAATGTTTTTTCCAATATTCCGGATTTACATTTAAAAAAATGACACCCATGATTTTGGAATTCCTCATACATTTTCATTTTAGACAAACCCTTTTGGGGTTTTTGCAAGATTGTCTATGAAATTTCACAAAAATACAGTTCCCACATGTACTACTATACCTTATCAGGTACACACCACTAACTCACTATACACAGTAGTCTATGGGAAATGGCAACTTTGAGCATTGTTCTTTCACATTTAAAACTCTCACAGGGAAATCAACAGCATCACCTATCACCCCAAGTACAAGCTGAAATCACCAAATAACCAAATTTTTGAACATATGAATACCGAAAATTTTTTTAGTTACGAATCCCAAACTTGCCCGATGTCAACCGTCAACCCAAGATTCTCTATAGTCGCCAAAGCTAGTAATTTGCAAATCGATGTGAAATTGATGACCGCGGAGTAAATATCATCCAAATTCACAACTGTCCAAATGCCGCTTGTTTTAGAAAACTACCAGTCTATACCATGTCAATCAATGAAATTTCATCACTTTCCTAATATAACTAGTGCATTTTCAGACATTTTAAAGCACTTTTCCAGAGCCGATGCAAGAAAAGTCTCATCCAAGATTTTTGATCCTACCGGAGCCCATGGTTAGTGGTGTATAACCATTCATGTATTACCTTGATAACTAAATCATGGTGTGTTATTCGACTTTATGTATCTCGGCGTTTTGCAAGAGCGTTGCAGGAGGGAGGTAACGTATCTGGTGAGCGGTGTGAACATACATGAGAGATTTTCTTCATTACTAGGGCTGGAAACTGTTTAGTTTGAAACCAGATTTTTATCAAAACATGTATAATATAAAGATTGATATCTGCTCCGACTATCAAAGCTTTGAAACACTGTACTCCGTTATTTTTGCAATTTTTGTATCCATTCTAATTATGCTAACGTATCGGGGCTGCAATATGGCGACATGCTCAAGATAATTATTGCGAACTTTAATAATCAAAATTAGCATGTGTTTGAACTTAATAATTAGGACATATTAGAGCTGATAAAAATGTATGTAATCTGTGATATGCGCTCTGTGTAACGAGCAGGGACATTTTAAAGACGGATTTGGTCTGGCGACATGGCGATAAGCAAGAATTAAGCATCTTTAGGGCTAGTGCTTGATACTTCCTCACTCGTTTACACTTCTAGTTCCGGATCATTTTGGAAACATAACTCCTAAGTATAAGTTATATATATTAATAAGTATTCATTCTTAACGAGCAAACAGGCTTTTACTGTGGCATGACTGTGACTGACACGAAAAAACACTTTTTGAACACTTTATCGGAGAATTGCCCTTTTAAATGAGTCCAGGACCTTTACACCAGAGTTGAGTGAAGCATTAGCAATCGAGTTTATTGCTGCAAAGAAGAGTCTTTGGAGCTGCTCTATAAAACCCCACGAATGAAATGGATCCAAGAGAACAAACGTATCCCAGAGGTCCTTAGATGTTTTCACATGGAAACTCTATATTTTTTCTTTCTGGAATCTTGGACATGAAGAAAGAGGAAAATTCTTGTGCTAAATGAGAAACTCATGATCAGTCAACTTTGGAATCCTTCTTATTAAATGTGATGTCATTGATATCGAAATAGATTCTTAGAGTCACTACCACACCCACGTCCAAATCTTGTTGGCCTGAGTATGTCCCTCTTTTTTAAAGTTGGTTTATTATAGCTATTTTTTTTTGCGTTTTGAAATCTTCGTAGTCGATAAAGGACCCGCTGTAGTGCCACTTGTGTTCTTCCTTTTTCCTATGATCACGACGTCTGCTATTCATAGATCAAGCGGGCGCATGCTTGTCAATAAGGATAAGGTTGGTTAACACAATATTGTAATTTACATCAACCATGCTGCAAACAGCAGATTTTGGAGAGTTCAAATCAAGTCATAATGTCCCCCGCATTACCTGATTATTGATCGATCTCTTTTTCTTCTTGCTGATACAGTGTGATTCATTATTTTGCTTTGGGTTTTCGAAAAGACCAAGTGCATGGCAATGAGCCTATGGTCAGATCACGATCCTTATCTGGGGTTTAGGTTCCTAACCCCAGATCATGCTCCTTATCCCCTAGATAAAACTCGATGTCTGATGACACAACAACAGCTCACCATTCAGCTTAGCTTCTGGCAATAGTTACATCCGTCACAAACCTCCAGTAGACTATCAGCACCCTCCACGCAGCCTTGGGAAGGCACCAACCTCACTTCTACATTGGCGATTTCAACAACCATTTACCCAATGGGGTCTACAATGCAACTAACAAAGACGGACAAGCGGTCGAAGAATGGATAGACGGTCAACATCTATGTCTCCTTCAACACTCTAAGCTGCCGCCATAATTTCATAGCGCACGTTGGAAGAGAGGTTACCCTGATCTAGCTATTGTTTTAGTAAAAACAATCCCATCTAACTTGTTAGCAAGATTGTTCTGGATCCTGTTTCCACTAACACAACATCGACCCCGCGGTACCAGTCCGCTGCAGTAAGACCCAAACAAAGTGCCTTTTAAGCAGGGGTCCCAGAAAGTGCGGGAGCGGGAGCACCGCTCCTAGAAAATTGACACAAAATAGAATCACAAAAAGGAGAAACACTAATGGTCATAGGGGCGAAAAAGAAAATTAAGGAACAGAACATGAACGAGAAATCGGCAAGAAGAAAAAATGAAAAAGCTAAAAAATCAAAAAAAGAAAAAAACTAAAAAGAAGAAAAAAATTTACAAATCCAACAATATCAGAAATTATCAATATCAAAATGACAAATTTCCTCAACGATGTGACCGCTGTTCAACATTTGTCTCATGCTATGCTGCATAGGAAAGGGGGAACAATTCTCTAGGAAATATTGAAACAATTCCCGTGAATATTGTTTAGGTTTGACTTTATGAGGAAAAAATGGACAAGAATGTTAGTGTCATTTGCCTTAATGAGTTGAGGCTCAAAGTGAACCTAAGATTTCAGGGGAATTTAACAGTTCCTACAAAGAACAAATGTAATAATCCCGACTTTCCAATTGCAGACATGCACTGACTCCAACTTCAGTTGAGGAAAACTGAAAAATTGAAGGTTTCCCCAGATTTAGATTTCTGGATTCAGAAGAAAGAACGAAAAAGTCATCGTACTTTTAAAGGAACGTACAATTGGTTTCGGACAATGATGTCATTAATTGGTGTCATGACCAAATATGTTGTATAATTTCGTCATGATCAACAAAAAATTGGATATAAGAAACCTAAAAAAAACAAATGTGAAAACTCCTCATTGCCCAGACATGTTGAGGAATTTATCTAAACAGCTATAATTAATACTTAAGATTGAGGACGTGTCCACAAAGAGTTCTGCAATATAGCCTGATTTTCAAATATATTCATAATCATCAGCCTAGACTGAAGAGACATTTTTTCATGGATGCATGCTTTTTGGGAAAGCACCCATGCAGCCCACATTTGAGCTAAAACTGCAATATCATATGACATCGAAATCTATGTTATGATGAAAAAAGTTCATTAAGGATGATATACCCAAAACATAGGTATTGCCAACAGAAGTAAATTGAAGTAAAATATAGTTATGGTCAACTTATTATTTTTTGTGTTGACATTTTTGGCAGCCATTTTTGATTTTGGGATCATGTCCATGAAGGGCTCAACTTTTATCCCTGTGTTCGCATGATTTGAAACTAAGACCCTCTATAGCCCAACCTCTACCGTAATGAAGTAAAATGCTAAATATGACAATTTGAACAAACATACTTTGAACTGAACGTTTAACAGGGGATAGAGAGACTCTACATTTCTATGATTCTACATGAGAAATTTGACTTTAAAAAAAATTGTCTTCGCTATATGTGTTCGGAAGAAAACTTCCTGGGACCGCTGCTTTTAAGCGTCGCTTTAACTCAAGGAAAGCAGACTGCCAAGGATTCAGTGATGACCTGGGTCAGAACGTGAGAGGATTGGCTCCAAAACCCCCTAACTATGACAACTTTGCCAAACTAGTGAACAGACTGTGCCCGAATATTCATACCCAGAGGCAGTAGACCGAATATATACCAGGCCTTTCTTCCAAGGATGTGCAGAGAATAGAAGAGTATATCACTATGTTTGAAAGCTGACCCTTTTTCGGCTGAAACAACTGCTAAAGGGAGGAAGTTTCGGAGAGGATCTCCCATTAAAAATATCAAAACCTGCATACTTTAATTGAATCCACAGAAATGACCCATAACAGCAATAAAGCATGGTCTACAATCCGAAAGCTCCGCGGGGATCCAACAGAACCCTCCACAGCAGCCAAATGTACAAACACACCTTTCAACCAAGTGCCAATCACTTGCTTTTAAAATAAAAAATGGCAAGGTGCAGCAAGACGCCCCAAGAAGATCAAACTATACCATAAGAGGTTATAGAGCGTCGACCCCTGCTTCACTCGTCCCCTTCTACATGACGAATTGAAATCCGGTATGGCTAAACTTCCACCAGGAAGCAGTAGGCCCTTGACCACACCTCAAATGAGCAGCTAAAAAATCTCGGCCCAGTAGCAAAGATAGGCTTCTTGAGCTCTAGAATGTGCCTTATTTCCCACAGGTTCCAAAGATCTGGAGGAAGCACATTCTAATGCACTCTAAAGCCAAGTAACACACAAAAACAAAAACAACAAGGAAAGTACTACTCAACCTAACTCAACACATTGAGGATGGTTTCGAGAAGGGATGGTAACCGGAGTTGTGTTCGTCGACCTATCAACAGCGTACGACACTGTTAATTCCAGATTCCTACTCCATAAGATCTGGAAATTACAAGACCTCCGCTTGACTGCAGCTTAATCCTAGGATTGTTTGGAAAACAGGATGTTTTTGTTCAGACTAGGAGCGAAGAAGAGCCGATGGCGTATGCTCAGGAATGGTCTAACCACAAGGTAGTGTGCTTGCACCCCTTCCTGTTCAACATGATACCAACGACCAACCTAGGATGCAGGAACCTGTCGTTTTCTTTATGCAGACGATCTTGTAATTAGCGTACAAGATGTAGGTAGACTTCACAGTTGTTGGAAGAGAGACTCTCCAGCTTTGGATGAACTCACTCCTTTTTATGAGGAAACCCCTACGGGCAAATCCATCTAAGACACAGGTGTGTGCTTTCCATCTACCACGTGAAGCCAAACGACACTTAAAGCTACCTGGTTCTGGAACCCATGGAGCACTGTGATACAACCCTTTCTACCCTCAAGGAGATTCCTTGGACCGTACTCTATAAGACCCCCCCTCGAGAAAGACGAAGTAAAGTATGTTCCCGCAATAACAATCTTGAACAAACTCCTGGCACAAGATGGGGTGCTCGCCTATACCCTAAGATCGACGGCTACTCAGTAGCCTGCAGAGTATGCCTGCCCTGTTAATGGGAAAAGATCAATCCATGCCAAGAAGCTTGATTCACCGTGGCTTATCACAGGATGCCTCCGTCCCAACACCACGAACTTATACAACCTAGCAGGATTGCTCCCACCAGACATCCGTCGTACAGCTTGGCGAGCATGCAATAGCGTAGCTGCCAATTATCTAATGCGAAGCACCGAATGTCTGGACAGAGACCTGCTGTTAACCGCCTTAAATCCAGAGAGAGTTTTTAAGCAACTCCACCTCTTGAAACAGTCTCTAAGGATTTTAAGAGATTCGCCTTGTAGAAAGAAAGACTTGCTATCAACCCGTACCAATCTATTGGGTATTGAACCTGGTGAGCATCTCCCACCTGAGCTGACTCCTCATGGGCTTGAATGCGAGTCCTCAACAGATTGAGAACCATTGCCTGCTCTAAGGTTTCCTTGCAGAGGTGGAGCTACCTGGAGCATATCATGACACTACCTGTGGATGTGGAACACACCAAGACAATGGAACATCTCCTGGTCTGCCCGCTGCTGAGTCAAAAATGCACAAACAAGGACCGGCAGAATTCTGTGAAGCATCCAGACGTTGTACCCATCTCTGCTGGATCATATTTGAGAACCATAGTTTTTGGACACGATAATAAGAACCAAAAAATAAGCAGAAAGTAGACCCTTTGCCCCATTGTGGACAATCACATCATACCAAATTTATTATTACTGTCCAATGTTTCAATTAATGTCTTATATAAGAGATACGCCGCAGCGTGAAGTACAAAATTGTCAATATTGCTATTTGGCTCAAAAAGTGGTAAGGGCGATTTCTTTGCTTCTCTTCTTCTGCTCTTTATTTATTTTGTTGTTGTTGTTGTTGTTTGAGATTTTTATTGGGGCGAACTATTAAGTTTAACATGACCCCCAGTGAATATATGGAAGGATGACATACAAATAAATCCCAGAACGGTATTATTTTCCCAGGTAAAAGATATGAAGATTCCATGCTTAAATAAATTGTAAGACTATTAATTGATATTTCAATTTAGAAACCATTACTACGACTAGATGCTGACGTAGCATAAAATCGTATATTTTCTTAACACCGCATATAAAAGTCGTACCCCGGATTATTAAAAGCCCGGAGACATAACAAAACGCGACGAAAGAGAACGCTCATAAACTGCATGGAAGGAAAATAACTCAAACATTTCTAGTTTGCACGCACGTGCATTGGCGCAGTATAACAATCCTTGAAAATACATACTGCACGATTCTAACGGTGGACGCGTGGATGCGGCAGTTTGATTTGAGCAGGTAATGGTTATTACACGGCGGACGTTCACCGTTGCGCTTACTGTGTAGTCATGTGAATACATATCTTTTTCTCTTTTTGCTGGTATTGTGCGGAATAGACGCTATTCTATCACGGCAAATCTGAGTTACTACGAGTATATGAAATTTTGATTCGATATGGATGGTGACAATTTAGAGGAGTTCTTCTGCATGAATCAGTATACAAAATTTATCATCAAAGTGGGCCTCAATCCACCAACCGGTAAGCTACCAATTTAATTGTAAGTAAGCGCTATGGTGTGAGTTCAGATTCTTGAAGATGTGCTTATTTTATTTTTTTTAAAAAAGGAAAGGGAAACATTCATCAGGTTATAGTGGAGCGTATGGCAAGTTTGTTTAAGCCAAAAGCCTGAATTCTTAAAATGTCAATTCGCCTTGGGAACATATTTGTGTTGACACAGGGTTTAATAATAAGTAAGGGGCACGAAATAATCAAAACCGATATTTTTTAAAGTGTAGATGTCATTAATCCTCGTCTCTTACCAAGCCTTTCACTCTGTTAGACAAAATTGAAACATTAAAGTTTAAACTATCAACTTGTAATGAAAATGAACTGGAACAGCCTAGTGACCATTCATTTGTTTAATACCATCACCCCACTCTCCCTCCCAACTAAAAAAACGTAGAGCACCCCCAAATGTGAAGTTGGCACTCAGACCAGATCCCAACGGATGATGAAACACCCAAACTGAGAGACACTATATCATCTCTAACTGCTAAAGTTGATGACTAAAGCAGCAGGTTGCCCAATTTCAAGAGCTGCGCAATAATTATAGCCACTTAGCAGCTGCCTACAGAGTTTAAAGTGACACGAATTGTGCACTACAAGTAGAACTCGATACCCAGAAAGAACCTCGCAAATCAGCCTTCCAGAATCCACGAGCTGTTTCAGATCATCATCTTCATCTCCCTCCCCTGCAAACTGGAATCTACACCTCCAATCCCTTTAATGTGTTAGATGACCAAGTAATTGATGCTGCTGAACCGTGTCCCTCCTGCCCTGTTGTCCCTTCTGCCCCAAGCATCTCATTGCT
>JAMKCH010029266.1:0-26276 GCA_023653785.1 Ophioderma brevispina
CGAGATAAAGGCGGAATAGTTTAGAGACAAAGGAAAAAGGGAAGAATTGGTCAACGGTACTTTACCTCCATACTCCTATTTTCATTCACCATAAAATTCCTTTTTTTTGGCTGATTCACTTTAGGGATAATTCCCTGTGTAGTGAATGTGCAAAAGCCGGGTTTTGAAAAGAATTGAGTGCATTTGTTCTGGAAATACTTGGGTCTCTTTAAAAGACCTGTAAAAACCATGATAATTTTGCTTTTGACCTCTGAAGGTCATGCCATATCCCTTTGACGTTTTGTGTCAAAATATACGCACGTGTAGTCCAGCTGCCCCGCCCTCCAAAGGTCGTGGGTTCGAGTCCCACTAGCAGGCCAATGTGTTTGTGCCCTTGAGTAAGGCACTTTACCTCAATTACTACTCTCCACCCAGGTGTATAAATGGTACCCATCATTATTATTACTGCTGGAAGGTAACAGACTCGCTGTGCAGGCGGAGTGGCGAAACGCCCCCAGAGCAAAATAATATGGAGGAGTCTGGCCCAAAACCACCTAATGAAAGAGAGATGGGCACTCCGCGCAACGAGCTTGCTCGGGTGGGCAGGACCTTTTTTATGCACACATCTGTACTGGTGGTCCCCTGTGCTCTTTTAGCAATGAAGTTGTCGTCGACACGCTTGGTGGCCTGGGTGGTGGCACAGGCATATTTTAAAATATGATCCAAGAGATTCTGAATTCTAAGTATAGCTACACCCCATGATTTTTGGTAGAAGTGAGTATTTTTTGTTTCAAGTAATTAGCAATGTAATAAAGTGACTATGAGTAAGTGGCTCTATGCTGAATGTTGTAAACGGGTAAATCTTTGTGAAAATTTGGGCTCCCAAATTGCTTTCATGTAACCCAAATGTTTTTTTGACTATGCACAGTCATTAATGGTACACGAGTTTTAAATCTTTAGGGAAACACTGTTTGGTTTGGAAGTTATGTGCAAAAGTGGCAACGCCATTTTGGTCCAACCAAAAGGGCTTACAAAATCAAGACAATCTCAAATTATCAAATTTGCTGTAACTATTTTTTCTCTTTCTACACAGTGTTTGCATCTGAGGTGCCTTGCTATTTTGACGCCAATACTGACATCCTGCAGCTGTACTACTAATATAACCAGAAAATCAACTGGCTGCAATGGCCAGGTAGAAAACAGAAGACCCGATGCACACCGTGTTTGCTGTAAGTAATTCAAACCTGATTTGTTGTGGCTAAAGAAAACCCTTTCAACAGGGTGTTTTGTGTACATATTATATAGAACTATGAATTACAGCTGCCTTTTTGTCCCGCCGAACGAGTTCGGAACGGGACTAGAAATGACACGTCTTGTTCGTGCCCGTTTAGTCCCTTTCGTTCCGTGAAAAATGTTAACCCACCTTGTATACATTTATCTGGAGTTTTTTCCGTAAGGGACAATGATGTAACTTGGTGGAAATAAGCGGTGATAGTTCTCGACCTGATTAATGGTGGCCGTAAAATATGCTCATAAGTGATCTAATTTGCATAATTACGAGAATTTTTCCTGCAAGGCTGTATACCAGTTTTCTGGAGTTCGTAAGGCGTATATTGATGTAAACTTGGGTGGAAGGAAGCGGGCTAAGAGTTCTCGACCCTATTAGATTTTGGGCCTATTTCGGTGCCAAATTGAGCTATGCAACTGAGCTATTAATATACAAAATCAGCATAATGCTAATATTTTTGAAATGTACATTGGATACTCAAAAATTCCTGCGCTGCAGCCTGCATGAAAGCCTAACCCCCCCCCCCCCCTACCAATGGGGCATCTTTTTGGGGGCAATTTGAAAGTATGTTATATATGCGGCTAGGTATGGCAAATTAGCTATTAATTAGCGTCATTGGCTGTATTCTGAAACGGTACCTCGGATAGGCAAATTCCTTTGCTACATGAGACTACAATGCCATAGGGGAGGAGTAGGGTGTTGGGTAGGGGTTGGGTTAGTACGGTGTTTGGGAGGGGGGTGTTTTGTTGCAGTTTTGGTGGAGGGGTTGTTTTGTTGCATGGTGTGGAGGGGTGGGGTGTTTCATGGTGTTGGGGAGGGGGTGGGTGTTTGTGGCGGGGTGTTGGGGAGGGGTGGGTGTTGCAGGGTCTTGAGAGGGGGTTGGGGTTTTGCGGATGTTGGGGAGGGGTTGGGAGTGTTGCGGGTGTTTTTGGGGAGGGGGTGGGGTGTTGTTAGTTTGCATTTATCACATGTTAGTGATTCGCGGCATTCGGCGTGGACATATTTTAATCGCATCGCGAAATACGAGTTCGCCTTGTTACTACTCCCATGCTTTTTGAGTAGCTTTTTGGAAGGTACATTGGTTAATGACTCTTATGGGGAGTTTTTCTTGGTACGGTACTTTGGTATTGCCCTTATCATGGTTCAGGTCCACATTTATTGCCCTTTAGCCAAGAAAAGAGGATATTTTGGATTAGTGTAATGTTTTATAGAATTATTCCTAACGGCTGAGGTAATGAACCTCTCCCTGTAATGTGCAATGACCAAGGCAATAAAATCAATATGTTAGTAATGCAGATACTCCTACATTCCTCAATTATAATGGGGGTTTATGCTTTTTCCGTTATAGGCTTTATTTTGATTTTTCTTTCACAATCCAGGTCTTATACACCAAGGAGACTAGGTTTGGGGTTCAATGATGTTTAAAGGTGCGTGTTCCGATCGTCTTTGGGACCCGCCTGTTTACCCGGAAGGTAGTATTGATTTTGATATCAGATGAATGTGCCGTATTTTCTCATCATTGTCCGTCCTGAATTTGAGCCTTCAAATCCATTTCATCATTCCTAAAGATTGAACAAAAAAACGCCGTTTTAGTGGTTAACCACCATAATTAGCACAGTATGAATAGGGCTTTTGCAACATACATAATTATTGCGTCTACGCATCCAAAACCTCAAGTTTGGTTTCCCCTGGTACTTTGGGAAAACATTTAATAATGGGGGTTAAAGGCCGTATATTTTTCTCAGTTGTCGTCCTGCAATTTGAGCCTTCAAATCCATTTCATCCCCAAGATATGAACAAAAAAAAACGCCGTTTTCAGTGGTTAACCACCAATATAAGCACAGTAATGAATAGGGTGTTTTGCAACATACCTTATTGCGTCTACCATCAAAACCTCAAGTTGGTTTCCCACGGTACTTGATGGGGTGTATGTGCAAGTGCCAGGCCTCATATCAAGTAGAGAACACAATTACTCATAAATCGGAATACAACCACCTTTTAATGTTGTGTATGTCCACCTAGGTCCCAATTGCACAAAAACTGGGGAGCTGTCGTACTCCTTACTCATTACTACCATAATTCAGCTGTGGAAAAGCCACTGCAACTAATAAGAGCTTTATTGATCAGTTGACCACCCGGATTATAAAAACGGTCTCTGCTGAAGAATCAATGTTGTGGCTCAAAGACATTATTATTCAAGTACATCTTGAATTGTGGTAATTTATGGCAACAACCAGTGGCTTAGCCATGGGGGGCGTGGGGGGCCGTGGCCCCTCAACACCAGATTTTCCTTCTTTCTTCGGCGAGAGATCCTTCCGGTTTCACCCTGAAGAATTCAGGTCATGGTGTATGCAGGCCGCCAGATTGCTGCAGAGTAAGTTTAAAACTTTGAAAATGGCAGTTTGTGACAACTAAATTTACAAAATCTTGTAAGAATTACCCTCAAAACAATTCAAGCATATAAAATCCCAAAATCTTCAGGAGGCTTTGCCCATTGGATCGGCCCACTCGGGGGTCCTGTTTGTCCCTGGATGCCACCATGGGCCCTAAGGTGGGGCCCCCGTACCCACCCGTTTTTGTCGGTTCAGATGCGCCCAGGCCCCCTCAATGTCAAAATCCTAGCTATGCCCCTGCTGCCAACCAATCAAGATGTAAAAAAGAGACATGTTTTTTATAGCTGTATACTTTGGCTGAATGAACTTGTCACAGGAAGTGTTAAAAACAGATAAAGAAACAATTTGCTATATAACTTGTGTGATAGCTATTCCAACCAAACTTGGCCATCACAGGGCACCATTAAGTTATCTGAGCATTTATGTGCTATATGTCGTAAGGGTAAAGGTCCATTCATACTGCACTGCACTTTAATGATAGCTATTCCAACCAAACTTGGCTTTCACTTGGCACCATTACTTGGGTTATTCTGAGCATTTCTGTGCAAGGTCTGTGTTAAGGGTAAAGGTCCATTCATACTTCACTGCACTGCAATGCAATGCAGTGAAAATGGATGAAAACCATCTCTGACTCAACGTAGCAGCAACACAATTCAAAATTGCATTGTGCTGCTGCTGTGTTGAGTCAGAGATGGTTTCCATCCATTTTCACTGCACTACATCGCAGTGCAGTGCAGTGAAGTATGAATGGACCATAAGGGTATTTCAACAATTGGACAAATCTTTTTTGTTATGTGTTTTCAAACTTGGTTGTAGGTTATCACCAGATGCTAGTCAACTACTGTCTATGTCATTTAGTGCCCCGGGGTGCTCCCCTAGGTCTATATCCAGTCCACAAACTACAGGTCTTGGCAACACCATTTCAAAACTGATGGACAAGAATGGAAGGGTGAATTGTCTTGTAAACAGTTTTGAGAGTAAAATCATTAATGTGTAGCACGTTGTAAAGGAATTGAATACAGTGTATTTTCTATGTGTGTTATTTTAGGCGGAGGCAGGTTCCATACATTTACTTACTCACAAGCTTGCTGCAATAACCATGGCGAATATTCAGATGTGTATGATACGAGGACAAGTGTGTGCTGCAATGGAACAGTACATGATAAAGGTATGTACTGGTACATCTCATGGAATTCTTGTAGCTAGCGGGTTCTAGGTTTTGACAGGATTGCTGTGAATTACTGTTGTTGCAACAAGGCCTTTAGTGGTAGCCAGCCTCACCACCTTGAAAGATAATACTTTCAGTCTCCAAAGGCTCTTATTAAATATGCTTACGAGTTGATAGAGTGTGACTTTATGCTTTAAAAGTTAGAGAAATAAATTTGTCAGTTATTAGTTTCAGTCTGACCTTCATATATAATCATCACACGGGTCAAGCTCACCAGTTGTAAGGGTCGCTAGTCTTAAAGTTTGCTGGGACCGCTAGTCATAACCATAACCCTATCCCTAATCTTCATCTTGACCCATACCCTCCATTAATTATGACTAGTGGTCCTTATAAAGGACCTTATAAGAAAGCAGATGGACTCTCTAATCCTGACTCTCACATTAGACCATTACCATAACCCTAATCCAAAACCCAAGCCATAATTCTGGAGGTTAACCCTATAGTCTTGTGATCATGCTTGTAAGAACTTGGCAAATGTACTTTTTCATGTGTGGTATGTTGGATAAATCATTTGTTTTTTTGTCTATAGAAGCAGGACAGTGTTGTTATAACACATGGATCAACACAGCAACCCACACCTGCTGTAATGGGGGACCGCGACCCGGAGTTGGCGATTGCTGTGGCTCAGACAAAGTTGTGGACCGCAAGACCCACATGTGCTGCTCAGATCAATCTGACAGTGAATTGGTGCCATATAGCAGACAAGCACTGGAGTCTGGGCAACAACGTCACTTTGCTTGTTGCGGCCTGCAGTCATATAACAGACTAGATGAGGAGTGTTGTAATGGAGTAAGTTCCAATTCACAATCAGACAGTATATTAATGTAACATGCATAACACTCTCAGTGGATTTGCGATAGTTAGGTGTAGCTACTTTTTTCTAATCAAGAAAGAGTTAATGCACATCTGTACTGACCCTAGTATAGTCCTGCCTATTTTAAACTTGAAATTATCTTGAATTTAGGGGGTGGGATTATAATAGGATCTTGATCCTAACATAAACACAAAACATCAAAATGTCAGCCTTTTCAGAGCTAACTTATTCCAGAAGTGTCAAATGAGGTGTGTGATCAACAAAGACTTGTCAATTAACTAAAAAGCATAGAATGATTGATTTTGTAAAGAAAATTAAAAGAAACTACCAAATGCAATATCTATTGATATTCAGCAAAGAACTTGTGGTGGAATTATAATAGGATTTTCTACTATTCCTCAGATTTTTTCAAAACTGGGGGTGGGATTATAATCGAACATGGGACTATACTCGGGTCAGTACAGTATATTTAAAAGTACATTTCATGAGTCTACTCGAGCACCTCTATTTTCGCAATTCTAGCACCTTCATTTTTGTTTATGGTTCATTAAATGTCCCTGGGAACAGCCTCTTTCCAAAATGTTGATTCTGATGGCGCATTTTATTATTATGAGCAAATGTTTGTGTCACAGTGCCCCATATAGGCTGCTGTGTTGCATTTAGCAATACATGACAGAAAATTCAATTTTGTTCAGAATAGCTCAAATTTACACATCTACATGTAGAAAATTCAATTATTGTTCAGAATAGCTCAAATTACACATCAATTCTTTGGCCATGGTTCATTGAAGTATAGACAGGGAAAAAGCTTATGGCTATAGATTCCCTATTTAAATTAATTCGGCCATTATTATTTTAAGATGGTTTTCTCTTTCTGATTTAAGTTGGGAGTGATATCAAACCTTAATCACCTTAGTATAATGCTATAGGCCGGTGCGCCCTGTTCATGGCAAACAGCCTCAGTCGAACTTGAGATAGGTCCTTTTGCCTTGAAAGCGCCATCTGCAAAGACTCATTATGATAGGTTTTTTTAAATAAAATATTTTTTAAGCATTATCTAGCTCACATTTAAAAGAAAAAATATCCCATAATGCATTGGTTTTGCAGGATGGCCCTTTCAAGGGCCAAGGCTCTATCTCGAGTTAACCCTTTTGCATGACAGTGATAGCCCGTGACAATTAGTCTTCAACTTCAACTCAAATGGTTATAGTCAGGAAGTAATGTAAATGTCTTAGACCTAATTGTATATTCAGTAGAAACTTACACTTTACAAATATATTCCTTTAATCAAAAACAAAGAACATCCTCTTCAATAGCCCTTCATGCGTGTTGGGACGATACAGTGGATAGTACAACCCACATATGCTGTATGAAAAAGCATTCTCGCAAGGATGCTTCTACAATGCTGTGGGCCACTCCATATAATCCAAGTATTCAAACGTGTAGTAATGAGGAGCTTTATCCACTAGGTAATGCGTGTCATTCTTATTCAGTGGGCATGGTTTATCATGTAAAACAGAATTTGATTTGATTGGTCCAAGCTCAGCCCATCCATGCTGGGTTATAGATGGATATGCTGTGCAGCAATTACACACGGTGTAGTCCATATATGACTCGCGCAAATTGCGCGTTTATAACTGCGTTTCGGCATTTTCGCGTTGGAACAAAATGCATTTACGTCACAGCATCACCGCCGATGAACTTTTGGTTCCTGGATTGAACTTTGTTTTCAAAATGGTTTGACTTATTTAATGACTAAAAAATGAATATTTTTGACAAATAAATTATGTCGATAGAAAGCAAAAATTACATATACAATTTTCTACTAGACTAAGATGACTGTGTGTGATTTGACCTGCGCCATCATCCACCACTCAAAATATTTTGGATGCCCATCCATTAATGAACACCATCTAAGATGGCCAAACAAAAACTCTCATGTCTTTTTATTCTCGAACTAAAATGCAGGACCGTGGCATTTAGCTTTAAAGTAAATCCTTTCAACCCCAGTGTATTCTATAATAGTTGTAAACACTTAGCCAGTTTTTTAGCTGCAATCATCATTTGGGAAGCTTTTTCAAAAACCAGGTGTCCCGCCCGGTTGTCACAGCGTCATTCTTTTCTCGATTAGTTATATCGACTTCGGGCGACTTTATCCGAGTATTCCTGTAGATGTAGATGAAACCACTGACCTAGACTAAGGCTGGTGTGGATTCATTTGATGTATTTTCATGTTTGCTTCTGACATGGTATGAAAGTGCATATTTTGATATATTTGAAAAAAAAATGGCAACTTCTGATCTTGGAGTGACTATGGGACAAAACTGGTGTTTGAAACTCTGGAGTGAAAATTAAATCCAATTATTTTCTTTCACTATCCAAAATTGTGTCACAACGATGGCCAAAACTTCTGAAAATCATCCCTGTCCATTTTCCCCTCCACTTCTTCTCAATCATAGTGTAGACCGGACTTTCACACGTGATAATTCAACATAGGAATTAGTCTAAAAAATGACCTTTTCCAGGTCACCTCCGCTCCATTATCCCCCGAAGCTGTCCACACGGCACGACACTCCAAACACTCCAGAGTGTATTTGGAGTTTGAGCTTCACCCAAAGTTTTTAGGGAGATAAAGCCCCACTAGACCCCGATAAAACTCCGGCATTTTAAAACTCGATGTTTCTCATGGCAAAAAAATGGCCGATCAGCACTCCATAGTTGTTGAAACTCCAGAGTTTCAGCTTCTGTGTGGACCAACTACTAAGGTGTTTTTTTCTGTCTCTGCATTTTTTTTTCTTCTTAATTTTGAGTTATGAAAAAATTCACATAAGACTGTGGAAGAGGTTGTCCTTACAACACAATGTATGTTTTTTACACAAATGGTTGAGCTGTGTCCAACAAGTAACCAGCAAGTTTACAAGCCCCACCAATGTCTCCGCTTAAGAAAATTCAAATACAGCGCATATCAAAATACCAATCGTACCACACATACAATCTTGTTGTGGACTCTCAGTCATTTTGGTTACCAATCAAATGTGCTGCAATAATCAAGTGTACAACCGGACATCAGGTGTGGTTCAAGAATGCTGCGGACATGTAGAGCAAATTTTGGTTCTTCAATACTATTTGCACTTTTTTTGGGTCAAACATGTACTTGATTTTGTAGTACTACTACATTGTCATGTGCAAGATGTTTTGAATCAATATGATTCTGTGTGTTCATCCTTTACTTTTTGTGTCGGCCCCTTGCCTTAATGGACAAGCAAACGATTGCTGATCGAAACCCTCGAAAAATCAGTCAAAATTTCATATTTTGATATTTTTTTGTTATTGGCATGGTGTTGCTAACATAACCTGCAAGTGGTGGCTTTGAAATCCGTGTATTAAAGACAAAGGCAGTACATTTTATCCTGATTCTGTAATTTAGATACGTGCGAATCAAAATGCCGACTTGAAGTCAAAAAAGCTTTTCTCTGTGAATAGCCGAGATTTTTAAGCATGATATTGTCGCCATGAACTGTACAGTTTGACCTGAAACACAAAGATTATTTAATTTTTTAGATTCTGTACTGTGTAAACCAGAACCAGCTGTTTTAGTGTAGATTTTTGAGACGCCATCGCTGTATATCTATGTCAGTAACGGGAGAACTGTATGAAAATTTTGTTCAAATATTAATTTTGTTTTCACTATTTGGGTGTTTTTTTCTACATTGAAAGCAGTTATATGTAATTATACACACTTATCCCGGATTTATAAGTTTAAAAAAATGCCCGTCTACATGGTTCGATTTTCTCGCATTATCACTGCTAATCCCCTTTAAGGCAGAAGACCATAGGGATCACTTTGTCCACTGTTTGTCTGTTGTTGATGTCGGTTTTGTTGTGAAAAGGGTTAACTTTGCCTGTAATATCTGCATACTTCAGTGGATGAAACAAAACTTGAGTCATAGATGCAACACGGGGTCCTGCATTTGCTGATGAGGGTCAAATGTCACATCCAAGTCAAAGGTCCATGTGAGGTCAATTTTAATATAAGACTGAAAATGTAAATTGTACCTAAATTGAAAAGTTGATTTCATTGGAACCAAACTTGAGAAATAGGTGCAACATTGGATCCCTTCATTTATTTTTTAATGAGGTTCAAATGTCACATCCAAGGTCAAAGGTCATACAGAAGTCCTATCATTACAACCGCGACGGCAGGCGACCATGCTGTCCGAGGACCTATGTATTTTTTTTAAAGGAGTTTTTTTTTTTTAAAGTGGAATTCAAAATTCTCTCCATTGCTGGAGTGAAAACATTTGTTTGTCTCAAAACACTTAGCTACCAATTGTAACTTTTTGAATTGACTGTTGCACCCTGTATTCATTGACAACTTGAACTAAGTATTATCATAGACAAATTGCATGCACTTTTGTTAGATGCAAGTTGTACACTTGTGATTTTCTCTTGGCAGATTTTTTTAGCTTTAAGTTGAATACAGCACAGATGTTATCATTTAGAGCATCACGGTAGAAAAAAGTTTGTCTCGGAAGAAGATAAAAAACGACGTTTTTTTTAAGTTTGATCAGGCAGTGCAGGATTTCCTTTTCTTTCTTTTCTTTTAAAATTAGTTGCATTTTTTGGACACTTTGTGTCCACATACTCTCATGGGCCAAATTTCTTCTTTTTTCCACTGAAATTCCAAAAAACAAAACAAATTCTGAAATCCTCAAGCATATGGAAAAAGGAAATATCCCTAAAACTAAAATTTATATCTAAACACTTATATTTTAATCCTTATATACCAAGTGGGAAAGAGAGTGTGTATACAGTTTTTGTTGAATGAAACTCCCGAAATTAATTCTGATTCCATTATTTTATCAGATCAAATAGTTGATCCAATTGATCACAACCCAGCAGCTTTGCTGTGGAGGGAGACCAGTCACAAAGTTTAGTGGACACAACAGAGATGCTGTGGGTGATGCGCTGGGCATTATATATGATACAACCTACCACAACCTGTTTGTAATGGCGTAACAGCAACATTCGATGGTTCAGTGTGTGGAAGGAAACACTGCGTATGACCCTGCACTGCACAATCCCCACCTGCTGTATGGGTAAAGAATCAAGAATGAGTTGCGAAGTTAAGCGCTTCTCAAACATTAATATTGTTCATACATTTCTACTCCATGATATAAACATATGTATATGTAGTTATGTTGCAAAAAAAGCTTCTATTTTGTTTATTGGAAATATGCATTTCTCTGAATGCGTTGTGTTATATTTAGAGTGTGGGCTCAATCTGGGTTTTAAAATCTTTTTGTGTTTGATTTTGAAATGATTCTTGAAGCCCTTTTGTGGCACAGACTCTATCCCTACTTGCCCCTCTCCCCCCAAAGTTGACAATATTCATGATGAACATTGGCCTATTATTGGAAGTTTGTGTGCGTAAATACACTACAGATGATTATACTGTGGAAGAAAAAAAAATTTTGCACTTTATGTTCCTAAATGGACAGAAATTACAACCAAAATGGGCGTGGAGCACTGTGGTGATACATGCATTTATTAATAACACTAAAGTAATCAACGAAATTTTAGAAATACAAGTATATTCGGATATTATCAATTGACCAAAATCATGAAGTTGATAAGATCACAAAAGCCCTTTTAATTTCTGGGATTAAAAACATGATTGTTGACCATTCTAAACTGGTTAGTGTGGGTTTACAATGGTGGGCCGCAGCTAGAGCTGGACAGGAAACCACTTAGCAATAATACGTGGCATGTGGATGTGCTTGTGTCACTAAATGTTGTTTTTTTTTAATTTGTTGACGTCATGAAAAGTTTAAAGTTCAGTTGAAACCAACTTTGTGTCATAGGTGCACCATGGGAGCCTGCATATGTGTTGAGGTCAAAGGTCATGTGCTAAGGTCAAAGGTTCATGTGAGGGTCAAGTTGAAAAATAGGCTTAAAAATGTAAAATTGACCTACATTGAACAAAGTGGAAGAGTTCAAACTCGAGTCATAGGTGCAAATTGGATCCTATTGTGACGAGGTCAAAGGTCATGTGCCAGGGTCAAAGGTCATTGAGGTAAAAGTTTATATTAATTGAATAGAGCGAGCATGAAAAAACCGAGAGGGAGAACCACAAAAAAAATTTGAGTTAACTTATTCTGCATGATTTTGGTAGCCATGGACTCTAAATGAAGATGGTGTTGGGTATCAACACCTAGGCGACCACAAGCTGGTGTTTTGCATCATCAAAACTACATTTTACCATGTGCTAGACAAGGAGAGACAGATCATTGACGACTGGTGTTATGCAGGAAGGCCCAGCCTCATCTCAACCATCAATGGTTACAACATCACAGCGCTTGAAAAGGGAGTCCTCATAGTACTTTATTAAAAGACACTATCAGTGATTTGCTAAATCAGCAAATCGGAAAAAAGTATCAAAACAATTTTTACATGTGTGTACAGTACAATGGTATCCTAACATACTCTGCAATGATAAGACCAGAACAACCGTAATAATTAGCAATCGTAGATTTTAGTCATTACTTTCCGTTCGGACACTTAACTACAACACTTAATTGATGGGTGAATCGTATCTTGAAACACTGCCGTTTTCTTCCTTTTCTGTCAATTATACAGCTGGAAGGTAACTTATAGATTCTACAGACTTTCCTTCACTTTGAAGCTATTCTGCACATTTCAATATTTTAACATCACTGATAGTGTCTTTTAAATAATCATATCAAGGTGTTGGTCATTTCAAGTTTTGTTTGTTAGATTTTTTTTTGAATGTTTTTGGAAACCTAAGGAACCTTCAACATGAAGCTTATTCCATTGGGATCCTAGTAACACTTCCAAAGATTGTAATATATAATATACCTGCCCTGCGAGGCTCTGTTAAAACTATGGACCCGGGTGACTGCAATAGTTCTATTTTGCTGAGGGGGTGCAGGAGAGGCCACCCCACAACAAAATTGCACTTTTCCAGTCACCGTACGCATAATTATAAACAGAAATCGAATAAAGTCAGTGTATATTTGGGTTTAATATACTTCATTAATACATTTCTCGTTTTTTACAAATTTTGTCTTTAAGTTTTGTAAATCAGGTAGCTTTTTGGACACCAGAAAATCCCAAAGTGTCAGTATTCGCTTCATAGCGTTACCAATGGTAGAATTTTGACGCTGGTGTGTGAGATCCGGTCTTGCGATTCCCCAAACAATTTTGTCGGAATCCATCTAATTTCCGCTACTGTGTAAGTTAAAGTTTACGAGATCAATAGGATTCATGCAAGTCAGTTTATGAGAATCTTTGCGACAATCGATTCTCGGAGAATTCTAGTCCTGGTTACTGTCATGCGCGATACACAAGCCGTACGTAGTCTATTATTTTACATCTTGGGAACCGATATAGTACTTTAGGGTTGTATAGTAAGGAGATTTCGAATCTACTATAAGTATTCATGATAATATATAGGTTTATTTAATCTTAATCATAGGGCCCATTGCCAATTTCTTGAGCCTTTACATCAAAACTCTTATTACTGATGGAAACAATGCACTTTGAGGTAGGCACTCAAAGACCTCCTGTTGCACATTCAAACACCCAGAAGGGAATCAAGCTTTCTTGGTTCATTGGCCATGTCAATGAACCATGGGAGAGAATGGTATTGCAGTTTTAATCAATTTTCTGGCTTTTAATTAATCCAGAATTGAGGTCGCGTCCCAAATAAAATCCAGCAAGTGGGCCTACTGAGATATAATTGGTGATCTTTTTCTCCAGGAAGCCTTGTTAAACCACTAACCATGGCTACTTCTCAGGAGTAGGACAGCGTGAGATTAACACCATAGTCTTTTTAACGTGCCTTGATCGACCATACAGGTAGTAATCTCTATACATGAGACTAGTTTTCATGTCCCCACTCCCCCGTGACGACACGGTGCTTTTTATGGTTGTCACCCCATTCCAAGTGAATCCATGAGTGGAATTCGGATATTTAATCTACAGATCAGTGTCAAAATTATCCCGACTGTGAAGAACCCAATTAATCCACAGCAAATCATGGTCTCACAATGATTTGAACCAGGGACCCTTTTCATTAGAGCCAATCAACTTACCCACTGGATCCGCTCTATTCTAAATTTAGTTAGTTTTAAAGTATTTTTTTAAATCACCCGAAAGAAGTAGCCTGAGTTATGTCCTGTTGACAATCTCTTAAATTTTTAAGCTTCATTATTGATATTAAACTTATATGTCCATGAATATGTCAAAAATGGCTATGCAATATGTTTTTGTATCGTGTTTTTTAAAGGAGATGACCCAATTAACTCGTATAAAATTTTCATCTTGATTGCATGGCCTTAACCCCCAAACCACCAAGCTGTACAGTTTTTGCGCTGATATTTTCAACCCGTTTTTCATGAGAGCTGAAAAAACATGATTTTGTATGCCCATAAATACTTTGTAAAAATTACTATTGGTCGACCACAAGATCCATTGTCGCTCATATCAAACCAAATGTCCTTTGACTGAAGATTTCCATCAGGGGGTAAATGAAAAAAGAGAGCTTTCTTCAGACACCAAATTTTGACACTTCCAGTAAATCGAGGGTTCTGGGGACAGGTTATGGGTAAGATCAGTCATGGACTTTAAAAAAATCCATTTACCATTACTTTTCTTCTTTACTTTTGTCAGGTCTGCTCATCTAATGGGGATTCCCACATTCCGTATCCTGATTAAGCCTTATGTGGAACTACGACTCTATGACAACGTAGCCAGATCTGTTTGCGGGGGTGTCACGTATGCATGAGAGTAGAGTAGTTGAAAAACAATGCTTTCCGGATGGCGGTACAAACATCTATTATCCAGAGACACAGATTGCACTGCCCAATCGTTGTGGTCTAATAAGACAGAGGTCCCCCAATAAGTTTTATAACTAAAATTTCTAATGATATATTTTTCTCTTTCATCAGTGAAAATAATGACAAAATGTGACCCAAGGGGTAACAAAACAGGGCCAGTGTTTTTTTACAAATAATGAACCATGTCATCATTGCTCCGCACTTTCTGAGTCAACCTTTATTGCCAATGGAGAGTTAAATTGGGTTAATCTTGTATTTAGCTCTATCAAATCCTGTTTCTGTGTGTTCAATTTCCTGTAAATGTCAGATGGCAATTTTAACTATTGTTAATGTTTGCATTAAGAAAGGAAAGAAAACCATTGTTAGACTCAGTTGTGTGGCATTAAAACACAACTGAGTTGTTCCACACCAAATAATGGTTCTCTTTGTAGAAAAAGGCCATAGACACAACATGGCCATACTTCTAAGTTCTATTCTCAAGTGATTTGCAAAAGCTAAAAAACATTTTGAAATTTTGTAAGTGTTCTTCAAAGTGAGATTAAGTCCCTATAGAATTTTTCATATGGTGTCAATATATTTTTTATATATTTCAAACAAAGATAAAATTGACAAAACATCATGAAAATGGCGGAAAAAATATGAATCTCCCTTCAACAGCATGTTCCAGTAAGAACCAAACATCCAACCACAAATTAGGAGTATGTGAATTGGGATACCCACACTTCTTACAGAATGCACAAATCTGATTTTTGAATGACATTTTTAGATTTCTGACTTTTTTGTAATTAAGAACAAACACTTGTTTTGTATCGTGTGTGCTACAGTAATGTTTTTTTTAGTTAAACCAAGGTTTTAATCTGGTTTTTGTCCCCCATCACGGGGTGGCCCTGATACCCCTCACACTCTCGCCATCTGTCCTTTTCCTTCAAAAAAATGAAGTACAAACACCTCAAATTTTAACAATATTATGTCCATAGGACTCATAACTGAAACACAATAATATCACTATTTGCAAGTTAATTTGCTAAGCATATCTCAATCAAGGTGTTTTTGCCATTCATGCAGCAAAATTGGTATTTATTTGGCAAGGATGGTTGCCAAAGTTAAGCATAACAATGTTTTACTAAAAAAATCAAATTTGTCAGTATTTGCTTACATAGCATCCTAAGTAAAAAGTCCCTTTTTTTGGCATTTTACACAGTAAAGTCTAGGCAGGTTGGACAATAGTGAAACAGATTTAAAGAATCTCTACCCATAATTTTCTGAGCATTTATATACATAACTATTCTTCCATCACATGAAAAAACATTGAACCAATCAACATCCCATATTACAGAGCCATGCACATGGATAATACCATACAAGAATGCACTACCATACTAACATCTGCGGCAATATGCTCAGAACTAAATCAACATGTACTTTATTTATTCTTCATTATTCAGGCGATGTGGTATAAACAAAATAACAAAAACAGTGTAACTGATGTCTGTATGAAGGATTGTTGATCCGCGAAAAGGGGACACATGAACTTACCCCAAATTTTGTGGCGATGGGGCATGTGGTCATTCGATAAGAGACTGGTATGATGAATCAGCAAAGCAGTGTTTTGTGGATTAATATCTTTTGGCCCTGGGAGACGTTTTTGTAGGCAGTATTCTCACACCTGGTACGGAGCTGTTAGAAGGAGCCTGTTGTAATGGGAATTGGTTCCAAACCCAGTACACACATGTTGCTGTGAATCAGAACTCCATAATATTACTGGGTGATGAAGGTATTGTAGCTAGGAGAGTGTCTTGTGGTATGTATCCACCTTAGCAGCGGGGGGATTTTGTGATACAAGCATCTGTCGATATGTGTATGTAGGTATTGCGTATGTGCGTGTGTTCCAGTTTGGTTAGGTTTTATTTTTCCAGTCTCCTTCGAAAAGTTTAAGTCCGATTACACCATTATTATGTTTTGAGAATATCTTCGTCCTAGATTACATACAATGCTGGAAAACCATAAAAACAACACTTCTCAATAAACTACGCCTCTCCAAACTTGGGTTGTCCAAATACTTCAACCACTTTGGATCAATCCCCCTTAACTTTCATGAATTTTAAACAGAACGCATTCCTAATGCAGTTGATGTCTGTGCACCCTGGTAAATAACGAGACAGTATTAAGACGCATGCGTACACGAACCCAATAGGTAAACCCATTTGGTAAATCATCGCTGGCCCGCCAGTTCGTCGAATACTACGGCATTAATGCCGCGTGAGGGCTAAGGATTCAGGCTAATATGTACCACGGAAGTAGCATAGCGTGTGCACATGAATCGCTATTGTCATGTCAATTTTGCATTGACCATGTCAACATGGTCAAGGAAGCGTTTGTTTTTATTTACCTAGCAAGATTGCGAGAGTAATATTTCTGCTTGGTGGACTATGCCACCGATGAGGAGTTACCGTTGTTGGAGAAAGATATTCAAGGTCAGTTAGAGTAAACGCTTGATACAGTGGCAGTCCTAGCCGATGGTCCGCATCATGTACATTTTACTCATGAACGTTGTCAATGCTGGTGTACTTCGAGTCTCTGTAAAATTGTTTTTTTTGGTTTTAGGGGCGGGGGCCCAAATAGAGCCACTCGCTGAAAAAATCCTGAGTTGATTGATGAAACAATTTTTTTGTTGACGTCCGCCACGAAGACGGAGATAATTATAACAAACTGGATCTCTAAAAACATCAGATCGGCGATTAAATCGTCATCTGAAGAGTACCAGGGATTGTTATTTTTGACAGAGCCAATGGCAATATTGGCCCAAGGTCCATGAAGACATGAACTGGCCAGAAAAGTTTAAACTGAAATGTGATAGTAATATAGGAACAAGATTCTCAAAACATTAATAATGATAAAATTGTTTTTTTTTTTTTTTTTTTTTTTTTTTTTTTTTTTTTTTTTTTTAAAAATATTGGGCTCGATTTTGTCTCGCCCAATATTTTTTCAACTCATAGCTTGCCAGAATTTGGGTATTGGGACTAAAGAACCCCAATTTTATACCAGGATCTGCGGGTGTAAAGGTGAAATAGAGGTTCCTTCAGTGTGGATGATGTCAAAGGCATGGAACAAAGGTCATCTGAGGTCATGTTCCAGACTGCCATCTTGCCAGGGGATGACACAAGTTTACTTGTTGTATATTTAATAAGATACGTTTAGAAGAACATTCAACCGTGGGGACATGAAAAAGGCATTTCATGATCAAATATCCTCGACTAACCTTATCTCAGCAGCTTATGTAATTAAAAAAAAAAATTAATTTAATGAACCACTGGCCTAACAGGTCCATCATACTTCTGTGTGTATTTCAGCAATGCTACAACATTGGCAATCCTCGAGTACCAACAATAGAGGTCCATTCAATTAATTTTAGTGGCACATAATCTGAGCATTGGATAACCTTGAACCTTTTTTATTTTTTTTATACAACTTTTTCTGTTTCCTTTACAGGTGTGGCATGCTGTGGGCAAGAGAGTGTACAAGGAAGTGATGGACTGGGAGATCTGCTGTGTGATAATCTGCAGTCTACTGAAGGAGGTAAAACGATTTGTACTGGTGGTGTGGCACATAGGCCCTGGGTAGACGTGTGTGGCAATACGTGATAGATACTGTCAACCACATATGCTGCCAAAACATTGTGTCAGTTAGTTAATTACTAGAAGTATCATACTGAAATTAATTGAAAATTTATTTGTCATCTGTCCAGTTATCATTTCTTGAGTAAAATTTGATGCATGCAGTTTGCCTTATGCATTTCGACACTGCCTTTAGCTGATAAAAATATTAAAAGAACTTGAAGCTACATTTCACTAGATGATGAAAGGAAATAGTGTATAATAGTTGGTGTGGAACTCGTGAGGCACCTTAAAGAGTGAGACCTGGTTTCTGAGCAAAATGAGGGACCGAGAGAGGCGAATTGTTAGAGTAATGTGTATTGTGAAGTGATGGATGGGAAGAAGACCGAGGACTTGATGCATATGTTGGGTTTTGAAGAAACTTGTAACGGGTTTGTGAAAGTGAATGCGTGTACGTTGGTATGGCACCTGTTGGGGGAAGGACGATAAGCATGTTTTTAGGACGGACTTTGGGTTTGAGGTGGGCGTTTGAGGAGGAGGGATGACCAAAGAGAACTGGAAGAAGCAAGTGGAGGAAGGGAAGTATGAGGGTTGGGTTGGGATGGAGGATGCACTGATTCAGGCAAGACTAGTGGAAGGAGGGGGTAAAGGTGATTGCTGAGAGTTTGAGGTAAATCCAGCCACCCCGTTTACAGGGTTAAATTATAATTTTTATCTTTTAAAGAATGTGCATTTTGCGTCTTGATACTATAGTAGGTGTGTGCTGATATGGAGTAACCTTTATTTTTTTTTCAGATGATCTGTGTAGAGCTATGTTATTGGAGACTTCAAGTTTTTTTTGGTTGGCTTTCATCTTTCAAGATGGTTCACCTGTAATGCAATAAACAACTACCCCTACCTCAATCAAAATCTCCTCCACTCTGTCCAATCTTTGCCCAACTCCCATATGTGACTCTATTATAGAGTGCTTTAAACCATTCTTTTAAACACTTGATAGTATGTTATATCTATTTGTCATTATATACACAGGTTCTCCAAAAGATGCTGGGACAAGATGTTGTGGTAATGTGGCTTCTGACTCCACTGATGAAACCAAACAAACTCGCTGTGCAACATCTCTCCTCCACCATAACCCCAGGGAAAACATTGTTGCAACGATCAGGCCATAACGCACAACAACTAGTGCTGCGGACAGGTGGACAAGAGATAGGTACCCGCTTGCTCATTCTACTTGTTGTTGGAATGTAGCTATGACGACACACAACACACCTGCTGCGGCGGGTTTCCTTCATTTGGGGATTGCGAATGGGGGGTGTTGTGGGGTAGGCGTAATCAGACCCTGCTAAACATATGTGTTGTGGTGGGAATGGTGCATGAACCCAACCCTGTGACCGACCATCTGTTGTCGTGTGTCCTACATGAGTGAAAACTCAGTCATGTTGGTGGAGGCAGCCCGCTTAATAGGTATCATTCCATCAATAAATGCTGCAACAATAACTGTGTACAATTTTTCACGAGAAGGTCTGCAACAATGGTACCATCTCTTCTCGCTATCCAACCCACCAGTCTATACAACACAGTCGCCTCAAAGTACGCACCTCTGCTTCTTCAACGCCTGTTCACCCCTGCAGGTTGGCTTCTGGTCTTCCATCATTCACACCTTGATTAACGCGGAAGTATTCTCAATATAACAACAAAACAGCAGAAGTTAGCCGGAGGAAATCCTAAGCTTTACACCACAGGAGATGTTGCACGACAAAATGTACATCACGCGCACCAACCTTCCACAACGGAAATTGCGCGGATAAAAAATGGTATTCCATGTGGTATCTAGGGTGAAGGGGAAAAACTAACCGCTTTGTTTGCTGTAATAACTACCTTCCACCGCATCCAGAAAGGAAGCGATCAGTGCTGTGGTAACGGCATTTTTAATCCAGCCAAAGAAGAGTGGTGGTAATGGTGAGATAATAAATGCTAAGCAAGCCAAATGCTGTGGTGATCAGAATAATTATCCCTGGTAGGTTGCTGTAATGGGAAAACGCTTTGAACCTGGCAATCTCTTTGCTGTGTTGCTATGAAGTATTAATAACCTGACCGATATAGAGTCGCTATGAGAAAGTCATGCTGCCCTGATGTCAAGTGCTGTATGTGAAGTCAGAAATGCTACACAAACACGGTAAAGGCCTTTAATTATAAGCACGAACAGTATAATTCACATTATACCCTTTTTCACTTACTCTATTCATGGTTTATATTCTGTTAATGAAATGGAATAAGCCTAGAATATAGCTTAGGTTTGAAGGATTTCATGGAATTATGCCTTGAACAGGATCACTTAGACATCTCCAAATCATCATTTGTGTCAGTCTGATTAAGACCATTAAAAGTTGATCATAGATTCCCATTTCTCACGTACATGATGATGCATGATAGTTTTATCTTTTTTGCCAAAATTTAAATTTATGAAGAAATATCTGGGTTCTTGTTAAACTACAGGACGTTAGTCGTATCATTCTGTTGATATATATACTTTGTCATATCATGGTCAATTGTGATAATATTCAGACATATGATGTTTTGTTGCATTTAAACGGTTTTAGAAGTATTAAACCAGTTAATGCCCACTGAGGAAGGGCCTTTTTCTATTGCACCACATACCAAAAAATTGGCGCAATTAAAGGCCTCATCTTGATAATTTTTCCATTAGAAGGTGACTGTTCGACTCACAGTGCAGAATGGTCTCATCTGCACACAGATGGAGGCATCTATTGCTTTCACTTATTAGAGTCTAGAGGACTTGTTTAAAGTATAAGTGCAAAAAATATTGAATGAAACCTTCATTGGGATATTGTTTCCTTTTGCTATGTGCACCACCCCTTTGGATGGTTTAAGTAAGGTTTTCTCCTGGTGGAGTAGGAATTTCATAGGGGGAATATTAAATTATTCAATGTTAGGAGGTCTCCACAGACTTTAGATAAAATAATCAAACAGACCTAATAGATAACATAGTTTTCCATAACTGCAATCAACTGATTCTTTCATGTAGATTCTTGTCAGAATTATATCGTCAAAAAACTAATGTTAAGACGTATTTAAATATACTACTAGGAAAAGACCGGCAGCATAGTCTGTTTTTCAGGACGAGGCCCCATTATGGATTCAACTTGGTTAGTCTCTTGATGCAATCGGAATGATATCTCTTCAGAACTTTTAAAAAATTGAAAATTTAACTGAATTGTTGCATGGTACTGAAAAATATTGGCCATATTAAATATCAAGCTTGTTTAACCAATTAGGTTAATTAACACTGCTTAGGGGCAGTAATTAAAAACAAAAATTATAATCAAAACAATGGCACAATTATTCATTTCCATGGAACAAACTTTATCCATTGTAAAAAACACAATGGCTGGTATTCTGAAAGGCGACTACACCTCTTAGACCTGGGTTTAAACCAGGGGGTAGTACTTACAAGAGGGGGACTTTTTTTCTTACAACATTACTCTAAAAGTGTCTTGTAACGGGTGAGAAAATTCCTTATGGATGGGCTGAAACAGCCCACCATGAGGAATTTTCTTCACCCGTTACATTTAACGTTCCAAAGTATTTTGAAAGGGAAAAAAAGCCCCTCTTGTAGGACGAACCCTGGTTTAAACCCAGTCTAAAGTTAGTCCCCTTTCAGAATACCAGCTTATGATGCATAGATTGTTTACAGCCCAAAATCCCATATTAAAGGCCACATCTGGATCTTAAACAACTTCCTTTGTTTACAGTTCATAAAATACTCTTGAAAAACTTTCCAAAATTTCAGTTGATTCTGGATGGTGTAATTGATGTTAAGAGCAAATGTTTTGTTTTGAGGCAGATATTGCATAGAGTGAAGGAAGGTGGATCACAAAATGCCCCTTCAAATCTGGAGTTGAAATAAGGACAAGGTTTTCCAGACAATGAAAATAATGAGAGAAAATTTAAAAATTGGCATTAAGACATGGCAATTTACTTTGGACAGTCTAAAATTCCCTTTGGAAGTATTTTTACATAAATTGGCATCCCAAGACAAATACTACTGATCACAAAAAAGACAAAAAAAACACCTTTAATTTTGATTTTAGACACCAGGAAATTGAAAATAAATCAAATTCCATGGGACCCCTGTTACAAACTTATTGGCGTGTCATAAAAAAAGAAACGGCTGCAATTATTAACATACTATTGGACACATGCCTGACTACATTATACAAACTCCAATGTGTTGGGTGTATTATATTTTCTCTGATGAAACTTATGCTTAGAAAGCCATACTTTACTTATTTACTTACACAATTAAGTCAAGGATTCAGCAAGATATATTGAATAGAGTCACAAAATGTTGTCAGTGTTTATGTCTTGACCTTTAGTGTTATTCCGCTTTCGTGTAATATTGCACAGAACTAGTCTAGTGGTCAAGACTTCAAGGAGGGATGATAGCGCGTATTCAGTCAGGCATAAGCTTTCATTGAAGTCTTGACACTAGACTAGGTCAATGCAACATTACACAATGGAATGACCACTTTTATTGCATGATATAACCAAAGACAACTTTGATCACACTAACAAGCAAAAGCACAAGGAGGCCTGGTTTTTTCCATCATTTAAAGTATATTTTTATAGGCTAGTAATAAGGAGGTCACAACACTAAAAATATAGCTATTCCATTTAAAAATGCATGGATAAATTTATTTTTAAAAAAAACAAAAGCCGGACTTAAATTCGGGTTGGTTGATCTTTCCCTCCCCCATTCCCCACAACACCCCCCAAAAAAATTAAAAATATTAAAAATATTGTAATTTGCAGAAATTGCTTATAAGGTCATGTTTTTTAAGTTGGGGGCCCCCAATTGCGTTGCAAGTGCATTTTTAGGCAAACTACATGATTTTACAGGTTTGATGCTTTAACATTTAAACTGTTCATTTTCCCAGCGATACGTACATATATGCTGAGAGCTATACTTGCAGATTTTCAGAAGAAACATACCAATTGGTTCCATCATACAGGGCAAACTCATAAATATAAAGGTGTTCGTGTAACAAGCAAAAATACGTAAGAAAAGGTAGGTCCATTTATGGGTGTCACCCCCGAAACATACAGTGATGATACAATATTTTGGCACTTGTTAATATAATTAAACAAAATTGCCCCACCAAGCCATGTACAACTTTTATCGGACAAATACTTCCAGTACACAGATACCGGGTGTGGTGGTCCAAAATTAATTCGAGATTTCTTCTATTCTCCATCATATCTGGTACTGAATAGACATTTTTCATGATGAATATGGGTTACTAGAGTAATATCAGCAAAGCAATCCAATATGAAAGTCAGAAGAAAGATATTCGACCAAAGGTTTTCGTGGTGTGGAAAATGCCTTTTTTGATCAAAATGGAGCCTACGGGGGGGCGGCTTTTTTCAGATTTGTCGCAAACATTTGTTGTTTTCTAGAATTAGTTTACTGAAGTAAAGAGGAGCACAACCTAGACATGCCTCATGATATTTGAACTAATATCATGCTGTGTTGTCCGTGAGCACCCATTTGAGCATTGTACTCCTCCGCCACATGATCTGCCTCCGCCACATGATCCACCCTGACTTTTTACGCTTAAAAAAGCTTCAGTAATTGTACAAAACTTAAAATCATATTTTTTGCCTCAAAAATTGGAAGGCGAAGCCAAGGAAAAAATTAAATTACCAAACACAAGCTCTATGTATCATATAGAATTAAACAAAACTACAAAGCATTGTAACACAGTTTTGGGAACTAAGAATGCAAAAAAAGCACCTTTTTTAGGTGCCCAACTTAAAAAACATGACCCCTAATCAAGTCAAGTCGGGAATTTCAAGTTATTTTTTTGCAACTGGAAACTTAACAGAACAGGAAGAAAACAGCAGTGCTCTATGATTATGCAATCTCCATTTAATTATGTGTTGTAGTAAGGGGCTGAACGGAGACAGTATGACTAAATGTATGATCTTGGTCCTTATTAGGTTGCTTTTCAGTCTTAGCACTTGTAGGATACATTTAGGATACCTATACGTGTTACTGTTACGAGAAGTGCAAAAATCTGATTTTTGAATGATTTTTTTTTGATTGATTTCTGATTTTAGCAAATACACTGATAGTGCCTTTTTGTTCCATTTTTAAAAAAAGTAAAAAAAGTCAATATTTGGTTACAACCCATCCTGAAATTGAGAGAATCTTACGGCATGTGAACTTCTGTTTAACAAGAGGTTTCCCAAAGGTATGAGGTGAGTTTGGTGGGATTATAAAGCTGATTCATCTTCATATGAACAGTCCTACTTTAGTATGGGGTTTTTTAACGACACTGGCATAGCATGTGTACCGTCTTTAAAGCGCGGTGCATAACAAAATAAAGTTGTAAGTGCGGGCCTTTTTTTTTCTCCAAACTAAGTGTGGACATTGGGTAGACATGCTCGTAACTCAATACATTCTGACAAGTATATCGCAGGTTGACAAACAGAGCAGGACGAAATCAGCCACGGAAAGGAAATATTAAAGAATTTCTTTAATTCTGCTGTTCATAATTAAAAAATTGTTCTTGTTTATATATGTTTTGCTTCAGTACAGTAGTATGAGCTTTATGAGATGTTACATTTTGAATAATGAATAGATATGCTTGGTAGAAAATATTATGAAAAAAACATCACTTTCTCAAAAGGCAGATGAACAGCAGAAATAAAGAAATCGTTAATATTTCTTTCAGTGCTGAGTACGTCCTTCTGATTGTCACCCTCAATATATAATATGCATGACATAAATGTGAAGGGTCTCATTAGAGGGGGAGCTTAGTTAAGATTGTCCCATATGATATTTTTAGCTTTGCAGAATATGTGATAACAGTTACAGAGAGAAACAATGGAAGAAAAAAGTGTTGCTGTTGCAACAAAACGCTTCCCTCATTCTGGCTACCTGAGTTTGTCAGACGCGAAGAGGGTCAGATAATCCTAGAAGCAAGCCGGATGGACTCGACTTGACCAAGATAGAGCACAGTGGCGGGATGAGGACAAGGATATCATGATTGTTATTCAGGAAAGAACGTCTGTAAATGTCACTGGTAGCCAAGAGATAGAGAAATGGAGAAGACCGGGCGGGAAAGGATTTTATTAATCAGGACTGATAGAGAAGTCAGCGGGGAGAACGCGCGAGCTGGTACTGTCGCATGATGATTATCTCGTGGAGACAAATCCTGAAATGTTGGAAAAAGCCTTCAGAGGATTGTCCAAAAGTGTTGAATAAGGTAAACAACTGTTTTTGTATTTTCTCACAAAGTAATGTACTTGTACCCTGAAAAAAGACATAGGAAGATATTTTAAACATTGACGTTGGAATTCAGAAAATGACACTTAAAAAAAAGGCAAAACGAAAGCAAGATAAGGGAAAAAAAAACAAAAAACACACAAAAAAAAAAATGAAAAAAAAACTCCTCAGATTATTATTATGTTTTATACTAGAGAATTCACAATAACTAGCATATAGAATATATTGGAAAAGGCATAGATCCAAGGAACCTGCTTAGAAAATTGTTTGTGAGGTATTCTTTAATTCAGCGCTATATTTTGATGAGTGTACAAATGACACTGTTTTTAATTTCCTCTTGGACCAAATCTTAAATGAGTTAAAGGACATCCTCAATTTGGAAAACATAAGGGAGCTTTTTCCATGTACACATAGCTGACCTCCAAATTAACACATACAAAATGATTCTGTTTATTGAATTCTATGGTCCAAGGCAATTAAATTAACACCACGGCCTATGGAAAAATGAATTTACGAATTTGTACAAAAATATATTCGCAAATTAAAAATGGAATGTTGGAATTATATGGGAGAAAATTAAAATGGAGTGTTAGTATTAACTGGGATTTCACCAAAATTTCATTCTGTGGTCTCTCAATCAGGATGAGATTATTGATCCCAATGGATCTACTGATGAAGTTAACTAAAGTGACTAAATGACTCTATTTTAGTAAGGGATACACTGCACGAAGCAGTGGATGTAACATTTATGATGCATTTTTTAAAATATGCAGCGCAGTATTATAGC
>JAMKCH010029267.1:0-16450 GCA_023653785.1 Ophioderma brevispina
ATAAACCTATTCTGTTCTGATTCCCCTTGTCGGTACGGTCACCGCTGGGCAGCCGTCGCAATATCAAGCAATATATTCGTAATTTTCAAGGTCCATCAAATTCAGAAAAAATTAAATGCCATGATACAACACGTACGACGTATATCACGAGAAGTCAACTTAACTGTGTACGTATGCAAGAAAACTGGGCTACGCGTACGTCCGTTCCACTAGACTATCATGACGCGATCGCGTATTTGTTACAGTCTTCGACGTCACTTCTGGGTCACGCGTGCCATCGCGATAATCACTTTCATTCATTTTTGGATTTTCCTTTTGAAAGCTGTGTCCAAAACACCATGATATTATGCCAATTGTTTATATCAAATATACGGTTTTCTCAACTTACTGCTTCAGCGATTTCATTGATACCATACATAACTATAAATGAAACCATTTTTTTGGTGGTATTATAGTATGTTTAAAGCATGTCCACTGCCTTTTAAGGTCAGTGCTCCCCCGTTGTGTATTTTAATATGCAAGACTTTAATTTAAAAGCGGGACAATGGTGTTACTATGGTAAGCATCAGTGTGTTAATATTAATTTCATTTTCTCTGCTTGGGTGGTGAACGCATAGCGTTTGTGTTTGCATTTAAAAGGCCCCTTAAAATTAAGTTTTAGCTTCTCGTATCAATGGCCATTTTTTTTAATTTTTCTACTAAATGATTCTAAATATGGCTATTTTCACCAAAATTAGTATCTACCATCGACTTTCAGCCGCATCAAGAAATGGTGAGGCGGGCCTTTTTTTATTTAATTTTAAAAGGAATAGACCCTAGAGGTCTCTAAAATCACATGAAAGTGACTGTGGTTGATTTATAACACAATTAGGCCTACAACCATCACAATTTTCAGGATTGAAAACATATTAATTGAAGAAAATTGAAAAATAAAAAATTTTAAATTGTTTCTTTTTCCCAAAAAGTGAGGAGGGAGAGCTACGATAATCTAATAATTTTTTTTTTAAGCAGCCAAAGGTTTTTGCATTTTGTTGTAGAACAGCGACCATAAATGTACACCATCAAAGCTTTGACAATCTGCTCTCTTGAAAAGCACCCACTAAAATGAGGACAGATTGTAATATGAACAAGCCCGCCACTACTCATGAAGGCAATTGCAGGGAAATTCAAACAATGCTTTTTTAAAAACCTTGCCGTTTATGAACAATGCTAATTCCTCATAGAATTCTGAACTTATGTGAACGTAAATTGTACAGAACCTAGTAACTTCTTCTTTGCGTATGGCTCGTGGTGGTGTCAATTTATCCGCTTGAGTAAGCTGAATCGGGGCCATGTTTAAATCCATGATATGACGCTCCTAACATGGCCCCTGCTTTAAAAAAAGCGCGGGTTGATTGGGAAACAGTCCGGAGGGGTTTTCACCCTACTCTGTGAAACTGGCTGTTTATTTTCAGGGGGCAGGGGCCGGATTGCACCCCCCTCTTATCTCTGGAACGGATTGATGAACTATCATATGTTGGTACCAATGGACTAGCTATTACCCTCCCCCCGCGTCACTTCAAACATGACTTCATCCAAAATGCAAAAAATCTAAAAAAAAATCAACAAAAATTCATTTTTTTTTTTTTTTTTTTTTTTTTCGCGCCATTTTTCAACCTAGCAAAAGTTGGATTTTTGGCCAGTATTGTGTGTCAAAGTATGCGCACACCTGCTCTTACTACAAATAATCAAATAAAGATAAAACATATAGTGTAACTGTAATCCTTAGCAGAAAAAATGGATTTCTGCTTTTCTGTGTATTTTTAATGGCCATGTTTTCCATTTTTCTTTTCTTCGCACGCAGGGCACGATTACGTAACGCCACGTCTACTGTAACGCCGATGTTGTTTCAAAATGGTCTTAATTAATCTAGCGCAGGCTTCAAAGAAAGTCAATGCAGTATCGGCGTGAAAAAATAACAAATGAGGTGAGATAACTCCAAAAAATGTTGAGCCCCCCCCCCCCCCCGCGCCTTTAATGAAAAAAGTGTTTATACTTATCAACCAAATCAAACAGGACGGGATGCTTTCATGATTCAATCTATGCCACAATAATAAACCATGTGACCCAGGAGGAGAGGGTGTTCGGTTTTAAATCAATAGTTTGGTGCATGGATTAAATCCCAGCGTGTCCTCTTACTGGGATTCGAAAAAAAACGTGGACCCCGAATTTAAAAAAAAATTCGCCAAAGCAAGCCCCTAATCACTAAGCCATACTCTCCCACTAGACTAGTAGCATTATTGAGGCCATATTGGGGTGATGTGGCGCCAACCTTGAAGCACAAATAAGATCTTGACAAGCGATTTATTGCTCGAGAGAGGTGTGTCGCTATCCCAGCAATTTTATTTGCATAATACATTGCTAGCGTTCGGCTTGCCTGAGAATTCTTGACAGCGCCGGTATTAAGAAACATTTACCAGCTTGTGCATCCCTAAGGAATCAATCCAAATTTTTTTCACCACCACTTCCAGGTTCCACCACAACATGTTCTTTTCCATTTTGAATACCGTGTGTATGCTCACCTAAAAGCTGTGACATTTGAGAAAGATATTTAGATCAGTTGGTTTTTGTTAAAAATTTACACATGTATTTGTGTATTGTTCGCTTTGGTATGCCGCCACTGAACGGCAAATGCGGAGACTAGATGGTGTTTTCTGATGCGAATAGGCTTTTCAGTATATCCCAGTATTAGTTTTCAGTTACTGAATTCAACATTCAAATTCAAAAAACAAAAAATATACAAATATTAACAATCGAACTGTACTGTGATGGAATATGACATGAAATGAAAAATGGCTTTTTTGTTAATGGGCATTGTATTTGAAAAACATACCCCCCTTTTGACAATTGATACTTTTTGTTTTATTCTATTCTGGTTTTTGTTTCAAACAGCTGTGTTTGCCTTCTTAACTTCTTCTTGTCACTCCTCCCCCTGTTTTCCCTGAAGCCAGCGCCAAATTTCCAAAATGTTATTTTTTTGTACAAAGGGCAAGTCCGGCACATTTCCCGCCAATAACCAAATTTCCCTCCAAATATACCAAAATTTCCTGGGAAAGAGCTTCCCAAAATACCCACTTTTACATTCCTGCATGCCATCCCCCTTCTATTTGTCTTAAACCCCTCTCCATCTCTTATCTCCGCATTTTTTATCCTTCTCATTTTTTTTCTTATCCCTCTACCTCTCTTTTTCTTATCCCTCTCCTCTCTTTCGTATCCCGCTCCTCTGTTTCTTGCCCACTCTTTTTTCCTTTTCCTACTCCTCTTTTTTTCTTATTCCTTCCTCTTTTTCGTATCCCTCTGTTCTTATCTGTCCTCTTCTCCTCCTTCCCTCTCTTACAAACCAACTGTTTTTTATCTTTCTGCCCTGTTTCCCTCATCTTTCACTCCGTCCCCTCCTCATCTTCTCTGTCTTCTTCTCTTCTCTATCTCCTTCTCTGTAACATTCCTCTCACTTGCATCACGCTCTTACTTACTCCTTTTTTCCCACTCTCCCAGTCCTCTTTTCTCCATCGCCTCGCAACTCTCTCTCCCCCTTCTTCCTTTTCCCCTCTTTTTTCTTCCGTCCATCCTCCCTCATATCTTACGACACGATATGACACAATTGTGTTAGTTGTCATTAATATACGCACTCACTCCTGTTTCCCCTCTCCTCTTCCGTCCACGTGGGTCTCTTTGGGCATGGAGCTATATCTCCCCTCCCCCTCGGGGTGTCGGTGTGGCCCTTCTACACGGGTCTCACTTCAAAGTTTTACTGTCTTCATAACAGCCAAAACTCTTATTTTTCTATGAAAATACTCCACATAAAGTACAATAATTAGAGGTCAGGTGGGGGTCCCCTGTGTACTATTACCTTGAACCTTAGTCTAGTGTCAAGACTTGGGCAAACGGGTGGGATTAATTGGCCTGAAGCTGAATAAAGCTTATACTCCCTCATTGAGTCTTGACACTAGACAGGCTCCTGTGATATTGGGCCAGTGCTGGATTAACCCATATTTTAATTTGTCATTTATGTCACCTTCTATTACAGGACATACACACTATTAAATTACTGTTTATGAGTTCAACTGTGTTTTTTATGATTTCAAGGTAAAACTTAAATGGTCTGGGGGATAAGGAAACCTGCATAAGCCCAATTCATCTTCAAACAAGTGATTCGCATTTTGTCTGTCTGTGATTTTATTCAACCATTTATATTTGTTTTTTAATAACTAGAACATAAATTCTTTCATAAGTGCTCAGTAAATTCATCACTTTGTCTCAAAACTTCCTTGGGGATTACTATATAGTTAGTTATTTTCTTTACGGCGGGATGATAAACTATAATGGTGTTCTAGATCACTTTGTGTTTAGTGCAGAAGACCCCATCTGCACATGGCCTGCCATTTTGTCGTTGGTGTTTCCTTATTAGAATTGTTTTATCCCTGCCAAATCAAACATGTGCCAGCTATTGCAAGATGGGGCCGTTTTGCCCTAAACCCTCGATTTGTGTCCTTAACATAAATGGAATAAAATGGAGGGTAACGGTGACAGAGCTATTTTTTTTCAAATTTTCTTTGGTGATATTTCACTTTGAATGGTTTCAATTTTCCTTAGACTGTGTAAGGACTGATTTTTGGCAAAATTGGTTTACAAAATTGACATTTCTGAAAAAAATTTGTAAAATTCATTTTAGCCCCCAGGCTTATGCCTGTAAAACCAGAGATAAGCAGGCAGTCAGATGGGCGGGTAGCAGCAAAAACAATTAATCACTCTACAGACTTAAACCAAATACTCAATGAACTTATAACATTGCACAGTGATAGAACACGATGGTCCATGTGCTAATACTTTTTTGGCTGGGTTATGAATATTGTGAATCGAGCTATTTGCATCTTTTTTTCAGATATTATAATCCACTCCACATGATTACCGATAATTCACCTGAAACTTCTAACATGGCTAGAACATGACAAGGTTCATGTGCTGCATACTTTTTGGTCAGGTTGAATATAAATGAGCTCATTTGCAATATTTTGAATAAAATGTTGATTAACCCACAGTTGTGGGGGCCATCTTAAATGCACACGTGTTTATTGTTACAAGTAATTTTTAGTTAAGATGGTTTTCATTTTATATGGTACAAAATGTATTATATTTGAAGAATAATTTTTTACATTTTGTAATGAATTCGTTAGTTTAGACCTCAAACAAATCAGGACATTTCCTGAGCATCTTCGTCCGGATATTTAGGTCACAGCATTTTAATTGCTTTCTCGTGTACACGAAAAATAAAACATGTTTGGTAGTGACTTCCTTACTGACGATGCGTGCAATATATGTGACTGCTTCTCCCAGGAAACCCAGATAAGTCGGAAAATTTTCAATATGAGATATACAGATTTGTACATGCTTGATAAAACAATCCTTTTAAAATGATTGTATCACATTAACATTGCATTTCCTTTTGTCCATCAAAACCATATTTTCCTAGAATTTTTCCTTTTGTTTTTCTATTGATTTAGGCCCGTTTATTGGGCCCTTTCTCCTTAAGTGATCTTGCGACTTTGTCCGGGTCACATATGTCTATTTTGATGGTTTGCCTTCGGAGGTTATATTATGTTATATCTTGTAATAGACCAATCAGAGATACTGTAAAGGGTTCAAACTGGCAAATAAGAGCTGAGTATGAATCATCTTATGGCCATAGTTGAAATTTCTTGTTAAAAGTGCTAAGGGATGACAACGGAGCCATTTGAAAAGTCTCATTTATTATTATACACCAGAATCAGTTTTGATGACTGTAAATTTTCAAAATTTCATTGAGGCAATGTTTTTTTTCTTAAAAATCTACAATCTTGTTCAAATTGTTGGAAAACTTTAGTGCAGATTTGTTCCCCCCCTCCCTCATTTCAATGTAACAATTTTGTTAAATAAAGTTTCCTTTTTAAAATTGATGAGATTTTTAAAATCAACTGAATAAATGCATTTAATGCCCCCCAGAAATATGATTCTATTACAAATTTCTTATAGTTATCATTTGAGGGAGATACCATCTTCTCTTACATCTTCTCCTGAAAAATAATCATTCTTAACTTAAAAAAGCGTTTTGAAGTTATGACAGTTTTGTAAATCTGGTACATGATGTTTTGTTCGTTCGTATACAATCTCGTTCAAATTGTTGAAACACTTTGTGCAATTTCGGTTCCCCCGCCCCCTCATTGAATGTTGGCAATGAGCACGCACAACTTGAGCAATTTCGCCCCCATATTATATTTCAACACGATTGGGAGGGGATGGGGAGGGGGAAAGAAAGTTATAGTTACATGCTTTTCAAGCCTATTATCTCTTTCATAGCTGCCAATATTAACAGGGTTCCAAGGACCCGGTACCGTACTCTCTTACTGATCGGTTACCCATGCTCGTTCGTAGGATCGCGAAAAAAGGTGTTTTCCTCAATCAATTCGACTGAATTTTATTTTTTGCGATATCAGAAAAAAAAAGGGTACTTTTTCATTTTCAAAGTTCGCGAAATTTTGAAAAGGGGGGTAGGGTGGGGGTTAGGTTAGTACAAGGGGGTGGTCCAAAAGAAAAACCCGTATTGAAACCTTTTTAGATTGTCCGTGATTTCGCCCTGGATTAAACAACAAAGTATCAATTTTCAAACCTTCAGATGACGACATAGGTCTATAGAGATTCCTCGTCATCTGCGCATGGTTCACATGCCACCTTGTGTACATACACGTTATTATTGTTGCTGTATTGTCCAAATTCGTGTTTGGTTTGAAAAGGGTGATCAAAAGTAAAAATCATTCATGATTTTGCGAAAAAAGGGGGTGGGTATTTTTAGCCCTTAAAATTCGCGAGTTTGCACAAAAAAGGGGTATTTTTTAAACCAAGATATGCGAAAAGGGGGGTGTGTTCCATTCCTACGAACGAGCATGGGTACCCGACAATAAGAGAAGTGACGGTACTGGGTCCAAGGACTTATGAACAAGATTGTAGGTTTATACAGATCTCTGTGGAGAATGGGCATTATACTTTGCCTAGTCTGAAGTATGAAGTGACGACGCGCGCATACGCTCAGTGCCGCTTTTTAGTTGCAGTGCGAGTGTTAAAAGTCAGTACAAAGTATACACCTGCGTTTTTACTTTGTACTTAGAGCTGGACAGAGTATAGAGGGTGCTATAACACGCAGATCATGACCTTTATGGCAAGATTCCCTCAATGGATTTTTTTTCACACAACAATATAAATGAGAATGATGATGCCACCTGGTAGTTGAGAACCAAAAAGTCGCATTTTGGTCGCTGAACTTTTGTAGACATGATTAATTTTTGATAAGCACAAATAAAACAAAATTCAACAACTTTAACAATGGCAGCATATCAATTCAGCTCACTAGAGGCAGAGGACAGAATTCACTTTATTGTCGCTTGCCCTGATTCTCATTTGCCCTCCAACTGAAAGAGAGAGAGAGTCTTTAATATCTATGGTCACCCTGTATGGGATGATTTACATGCTAATAACTCACACCTTAGCATTAGGCCTAAAAAAAAGGTTTGTTTGCCCTTTTCCGACCGACCCAAAAAATCGGAAATCACGGGTCGCTTTTTTTTTTTTAATTTTTAAATTTTGGATTTAGAAGAAAAAAATTTAAAATACAAATTAAACTACTCCAAAATGAATTTTAAATCAATATCCTGTAATACAACCACCCCCCCCCCAAAGCTCGGGGCAAACCAATTCCAAGCATTCTCCGATAGTATGATGCACATTTTAATATGAACGGCAAACTAGAAAAAGCTTCCTAGAAAGGAGTAAATTTCATAAAAAACGTGTCGCTTTCATGATACAAAACATTAAAATACTGTTAGATAAAAGCCTTCAGACTTTATTACTGGATAACATGTTATTGAACATAACTTAATATAATTATATAATTAACCAATCAGGACACATATTAGTATTATTGACAACATTATTGACCTTAGCCACACCTATTTTGTAGACACGACTTCCAGGTCAAGACAAATGACTGAGGTGTCAAATTGTGACCGCCGACTGACCGGGCGGCAGTTTTAGAATTTTGAATGGAAAACGCTACGTTTAGAGCAATTTAAGGTACCGTTCAGTTCATAATATCATTTCACCGAAAGTTTCTGTGCACATTTCAAGCATTTTATTCCATATTTTCTGATTTCGGTACAAAATACGCATGCAGTCTGAGCTAGTTCTGTGCCTTAGTGCACGATCCCAATACTACGAATGTGCTGTTCTGGAGAGGTTAGAGAGTTGAAATTCTACCACTATCCGTGCAGTGTGTTTTGTACATGGCTGGGCGACTCGACAAAAGTATGGGTTATTTGCAACTTCTGGGTGTTTTCAAAAATATTTTTGACAACTGTAGATATTATTTTTATATCGCATGATATACTTGGTACAATCCTGTCACATTTGCGTGTGATTTAAAGATGGCACCTGACAGCTATCGTGGGTTTCACAGCAAAATATGGTGCTTATGTGTGTATTACGATGCGGACCTTTGATAGTTTTGCACCAGAACTTACTAGATAAAAAGTCTTCACTTGCTACAGTGGAAACCGTACTGTGCGCAACTAACCAAATCGCCCTTGGCAGAATGTTGGTCCGCGGTGAATCAATGTCATTTTGATGCATTGCATTTCTCTGTGTCCATGTTATTAAACAAAAAAACCACACAATCGCCGACCGACCGACCGTCCCGATTTTCAGGCCAAAGGGACACAAACATTTTTTTAAGGCTTATCATTGACTGCACTCTACAAATGGCCAGGCTATCCCAACTTTCGTATGAATGTTGGTGAAATTGAGGCGATCACTGATTGCTTTACACACACACAACCAGTGTATCATTTACATATGTATATATCTGTAACTTACATAGTATTCATATTACATCTGAGACATCTTTTAGTGTTAAAATTAACATTATTTTTTTGCCTTATTGATTTAACAAAACAACCCTCAATAATTTCTGTGATTAAAGGGGGAATTACCCTGATTTCATTATATAAGTTTTCACATCTTGATATAATGGCCTTTACCCTAAAATCCCATCTATACAGTTTTTGTGCTGATCTTTTCAACCGGTTTGGATGTGAGAGCTAAAAACGTAAGTCCCATAGTACGGGTAAATTAATTTGGTCGAACAAAATGGGCAACATTTTTGCTCATACTCCTTCCAAAAACCAAAAATTCCTTTAACCTATAAAGATTTCACAGGTATAGTAGCTTTCTTCAGGTAACAAAAATTTTGACCACTTTTGGTAAAATATGGGGTCTGAGGACAGGCTAAATGGGGCCATGGCCACTTTTAACATTTTGCCTCTGCATTTTATGACCAACTGTGACTTTTGTACTAATTCTATTGTGACATAAAGTTGCTACACGTAGGTTTCTCCTACTCCTATCAACTGGAGGAATTATTACTACTACTATGACTACTACTGTGTCTGTCAATCAGGTTTCTTTGTAGGGCCTGCTAACTGGTATCCTGGTAATCAGTACGACCTGTCCCAGGGCCAGTTGTCGGCGGCTAACCGTCACCCCCATTGGGTTTCTAGAATCTGATGAGGAGGGTAGCTGGTTACCCTGGTAACCAGGAAAAAGAAGATCAACCTACAAGGGCGTCAGCCTCTGGCAGAGAGCTAATGGCGGCCTCCAGCACCTGCTGCCTTTGCATTGGTGGGTCATGGTTGCCCAAAGGCTAGGCCCACACAAAACTTGTGGATTGGCCGTCAGAAGGGTATCCGTCATTATCAATGTTGCTCCAATAAATCTTCACACATCAGTTTGCTGAGTGTGAGGTGAATCCGGCACCCTGCTTAGCGGAGCAAAATTTCCTCCTCGCAGCCCGCAGTGTGCGTACAGGAAATGGCCTGAATAAATTAAATAAAAGGGTCATCTGATAGAATTGGCCTTCACCCAAGCCCCTACTTGTAAAGTTCGCACCAATATTTCATGTCTGTTTTGATGTGAGAGATGGTTGTAAAAGCGAATTTGTAAGCCTAACATAGAGGAATGTATAAAATTCAAATAAAATTATAAAAGGCTGGACTCAGAGATTTTGAAATATAAATTTTTTATGGATCAATTAAAAATAGTCAACTAGAATTCAAGATAATCACCTAAAATGATCAATTTAAAGTTTGAGATGAATTCAATTTTGTTTTCATGCAGAGTTAAACTTTTATGAGACAGATGTAGGATATGTGTATAACAAAATTTGCATCCAGAATTTTCTAACAAAGTTGTGATTTTCTATATGAAGGACTTAGATTGGGCTTAGCTATTTCACACAGTAATTAATGAACAAGGATTGTGTTATATGTCAAAAACACAATTTGTTTGAAAATTGATGGGCCCTCCTCGGGGAATCTCTGAGTCAACCTTTAAGATTGGTCGACCAAAATTGGAGCACCTATTTCACACATAACCCAAACCAACGTTCCTTTTAGTAGCCTTAAGATTTCACAGGGGTAAATGAGAAAAATAGTACCTTTTTGGATACCAATTTTGTTTTACCAAAAATGCAAAGTGCGCCCGCAGGCGGGAAGTGCCCATCTCTCTTGTCATTGGCGTTTGGGCCAGACTCCCTCATTAATGTTGCTGTGGGGGGATCGCTACACCTCCACTACAGCGAGTTGTTTAGCATCCCCCAGGCATATGCCGCGGTTACCCATTTTTTACTCCTGGGTGGAGAGAGGCAAGCGAGGTAGGTTAAGTGCCTTGCCCAAGTGAACAATACATTGGTTACAAGCGGGGGCTCGAACCAACAACCTATGCTTTGAGGCGGCGTGATCCACTGATCACACATTCCATTCAGTAAAAATTTGGGGTTTCCGGGGATGAGCAATCGGGCCCTGGACCTTTAAGTTACTCCAGTACTCTTAGCTCTGCTGCAGAGATCCAAAAAAAATCCTCCGGGAAGGGGAAAGTGGTTTTCTAATGTGCGTTCCTAGGATTCGCCCCACCCATTGGGCTACAAGGGAGTGAAAACACCTTGGTCACTTAAAGCTGTTAATATTAAAGCTATGTCCAAAAACCAGCATATCGGCAAGTATTTAGCCCTATAGCTACCGCTGTAGTTCTGATTGCATCTTAATGCTTCAAAACTGACCAGATTATAAGGTCATTTTGTGCTGCATCAAAGAGGTATATATTACAATCTATATTACCAGGCTCCATCAAATAAGGATACCCTTGAGCCGAAAGTCTGTAAAATTGTTTCTATTTTGGAGACCCAAATGATCCGCAGAAGTTTCTGTGCAATCAATGACCATTTTCAAGTGCTTGACATTTAGTGTTTCTGTCTTCATGTCCCTGATGATAAGTTAAGGTAAATACATTAATTGGAGCTGGGTGAAGCTTTGCTTTAAGGATCAAGGACAATTTGTTTATCGGTGGTAAGAAAGAAGGTGCATCGTGCAACAGAACATTTAGCATGAGTTTTACAGACTTGTTAAACTTGCACAAGCTGATGTATCCCTGAAAATAAGAACTCCTTTAAAAAGGAAAGGGCTATTCAAGGGGAAATATCCCGTGTAAAGTATGGAAGGGATAAATAAGATGACATTTTGTGGGCATTTTGTAATTGACTTATGTGAGACTTTTTGCACATACTTAGCGAGGCATACCCGAACGTAAATATTTAACCCGAGTGAATAAGGGCTTCATATCCCTTCGTACATTTACTTTAAAGGGAAAATGTGACAATCAACATACTTAGAACATACTACCACCTTATTCGGGAAAACAAAGCAACGCTATAACTTCCGCACGCACAAGAGTGACCACTGCAGACTCTCACCATTTTACCAGCAGAACTGGAGAATCAATTCAGGATATTTCGCAATATCCGACCGACGTAAAGTATTTTACAGGATTCGGCACACAGTACCACATGATCATAACATTTTGTTTTAAATATTATAAAGCCCTTCCCAAAAGTTAATCTCCCACGTTCCGCAACATTGTCACCCAATGATTCATTTGATATTTTTTAATTTTACTTCTGTCACCAAAGACTTTAATTTTTCAAATATGTTTTCAACCAAGTTCATCCACAACCATTGCACTATTTCAATCCATAACACAATACAAACTTAGAACATTCCGTTACTTCATGACATCTTACCTGTCCATACCATTTCCACCATATTGAATCGTAAATATCACATTTTAATAAGAAGTGTGCATTGCAATCTATCAAACTACTACTAAAAAATGGAAGATCAAAGGTCACACGCATCTAGTTAAAGGTCACACACGGGTGAAATGCACTAGTGCTAATAAAAATGAGATCTGTCTTTCCGCCTATGCGTTTTGACGCACTTGGACCTATGGAGCTTATTTTGCATACCGGTAAAAACAACGCCCTGAGGTTATTATCAGGTTTCAGGGTGACCCAAAAAATCAAAAGTACAATCTACAGGAGGTCAATGGGCATAAAAAGTATAATGCCAAAAGGACCGCTAACCTGAGCAAAGAACAAATCTGAGTCCAAGGTACACACACAGGACAAAGGTTGCTTTAAATTTGGGCAAGAACCCAAGTAAACAGAGTGATGGTGCTGGGTGACGCACATCGATACATCTATACTTGACTGCAGATCACATTTTTGCAACCATAAACTACTGCCTCACTTAAAATAATTTGTAATAAGTAATGCACATTTTTCAATCCATGTCTAAATATAATAGGTAATGAGTTCCCCGGATTTTCAGTCATGATCAAAGCAACAGTACTACGCAGGCATCAAAAACAAATCTGACGTTCATGTTTCCTCAAGGCCTCCTTACATAAAAGCAATTAAATCAGTCCACCGTTTGGATAGTGAAAGTTTTGAAACGTTTTTAGTCATAACATAAAATGAAAACATTCCTTAAAGAGACATGAGGAGATTTAAAGACCCTGTTAACCAGCAAAATCCTGTAATAAATACAAATAAAAATATTCCCTTACAACATATACTAGATTTCATAAGTTTTCGTCAATATTTCATTTTTTATGTTGTTAAGCTAAGGCGATGTCTAGATTTGTGATTTTATTTGGCCCCACTCCCCTGTTTCCTGTTTACGCCTCTATATGCATGTTGTTATTTTAGTGTTACCACCTGTCGTTTTTTTAATTTCAACCGCTCACGACGGTATGCATGTGTGGGATTGTGACGCTTTGTATTTTGCTACTCTTTGGACATTAAATATATTTTCTAATGTACAGTTCAATGTTTTCGCTGTGCCTATCTTTATTGAGTACATATTCATCTGACGTAAAATTGCACAACATTTCACAACCTATCATACATGTAGATTTTAGAGGATATAAATGGCACAAAATTTTTCTGCAACACTGCTATTTTAAAAGTAGGTCAAAACCAAGCGAATAATCGGTGTTGAGCCCGTAGGCTACCCCGCCCAAAATCCGGGATTCACATGGTATATATCCCTCAATTTTTTTCCAAAGAGGCCTCTGCTTACGTCATGTTTAAATGTTTGTGGTGTGCAGTGTCCATTCCAGGACAAGGCCTAGATCATGAAATTGCCCCTTTAGTGGTTCTAAGAACAGTCCTTTCTACTAGACTCTCTCATAACTTTCTGTTGTTGGAAATAACCTGTGTGCATTGGGAATAGGCTCAGTGTTGGGAATAGGCTCTTTATTGGGAAAAGGTTCTGTGTGCTGGGAACAGGTTGTGTGTATGTTGGGAATAGGCTCTGTGTGTTGGGAATAGGCTCTGTGTATTGGAAAAGGTTCTGTGTGTGCTGGGAACAGGTTGTGTGTGTGTTGGTAATAGCTCGTTGTTGGGAATAGGCTCTGTTTATTGGTGGGAAAAGGTGCTGTGCTGCGGGAACAGGTTGTGTGTGTGTTGGGAATGCTCTGGTGTGTTTGGAAAGCCTCTGTGTGTTGGGATAGGCTTCGTGTATTGGGAAAAGGTTCTGTGTGCTGGAACAGGTTTTGTGTTGTGTGTTGGGAATAGGCTCTGTTTTTGGGAATAGGCTCTGTGTGTTGAAAATAGGCTCTGTATATTGGGAAAGGCTGTGTGTTGGGGGAATAGGCTTTGGGTTGGTAGATATGTTGGTGTTGGGAATAGACTGTCTGTGTGTTGGAAAATGGCTGTTTGTGTTGGGAAATGGCTGTTTGTGTTGATAATAGACTTGTTTTGGAAATAAGGCATTTTAAAGTTAATAATTTACTATTAAGTCCCCTTAATTTTTTAAGTCAAATCCACTTACTATCTATAAAAATGTCCTAATGCAGTACACCATTGCTTATTTCCAACACTGTATTTCGTGGGAGTACTTCATTGTCATTGCTTCAATTTGCCCTATCATGTGTTCATCAAAAAATGTTCTATAATATTAAAGGCACACTTTGTAATTTGATGTGTACATAAAACAGCCAGATTCAGGTTGTGCATGTAAAAGTTTGCCCTATAGTGTCATCAAAATATGACAGCTTTCAAGATCTGACTTGCGTTTGGCGGAGTGGGACAAGGGTGGAAAAACTTATTTAGAATGTGAAAACAACTAAAATGTTGCTCAAGGGAATGTTTTCTGGGTAAAATTACATGCAGTTTATGATTTGGCCCTTAAAATGGTGAACGTTGCACCACTTTTTTAGATAGATAATCCATTTATTTTGGCCAATTTGGCCCAAAATTTGCCCTTTTGAGTGGACAAAAAATTTTGAACATGTCTATTTGGAATGACTACATCTACAACAAAAAATAAGCCATTTGTGATTTTTTATAAATGTAATGTTAAAATATGTCACGAATATTAGAAAGTAAATAGTTTGATTTTTCAAAAATACCTCTTGTTTTTGTTTTAGAGCTTCTTGAAAGTGTTAGTTGGAGTGACCAAAATTGTACACAAAATTTGAGGTTTTGTCCAATTTGGGACTTTCAAATGACCCTAATTCACAAAGCAGGTTTACCCTAGGATGATATACTTATTTGTGTCATTTTGTTAGAAATGCAATAGCAAAACATAGGTAGGAAGTTGAACAGGCATGTTCTGTACTAAAAAAAAATTATAATGCAAAATGTTAACCATACCATGAATTTTCTGCAGGTGTGAAAAAATTATTCAATTTGATAAAAAAATTCAAATCGAAAATTCCAGGGACTTTGGGAGTTAAAATAGAACTGTTATGCCCAATACCTCCCCCTACAACACGGTCCTTATTTATTAGAAAATGGATCATCATTTTTGAGTTTGAATTTTTTTATCAATCATTTTTTTCCTTCCGGCAAAAGTCGTTTATGTACAAAGCATCTATATCATACCAACTCCACCTAAAATACCAGCAGCTACTAGCTCTGGACTTAGGACAGATGAAAATTAATACAGTTATTTAATTAAACATATACAATGTAAGAATTACTACATATGTTATACGGGTATAATTTTGGACAGCCTAGGATCAGTAAAATTATTGTTATTCCTAGTTTTAGCATGTCGTCATCTTTTTCCCTATTTGGATATCATGGAGGTTGTATTTTGATGTGTACCATTTAAGGGGGAGTAATTTTGCAATTTCTAATGTCAGATTCAGTTTTCTACACAAAATTTCCACCCTAGAAATAGGCAAAAAAGTTTTTGTTTTTATTCAAATTACTTGAACTTCAGTTTTTATCATTTTGTCCCTCAAAAACGCAAGTCAGAGCTTGAATGCTGTCATATGTGCTATAACAAGCACTTTTGTAATTTGATCTGTTTATAAAACAGTCAGATTCAGGTGTGTTGCATGTAACAGCAGGGGGTTGGACACTTAGCGACTGTCGTCTTTTGCCCTTTACCCTTCAACTAGGCTTATGGCAAAATACGAAAGTTTGTGCATAAAACGAAATTTATGGTCCCGCCTGTATTTATTAAACCTCACGGTTTATAGATTACGGGTCACCGTTGTATCAATGATAGTGTATTGAATTCGCATTGCAAGACTAAGCTTATATAGCGCCCTCGTCGCACCAAGGACCCATCCCAGTTAGGGGCTCCTACAAGATGTTTCACAATTGTTAAGTATTTGGTTTCAAAATGGGCCTATTTCAGTTATTTCAAGGTCGAATTTGGTATGTTTAGTATCAAATTTAGCTCCTTTAAGTGCTTTAGGTGTTATGAATCTATTTTTATGAATCAAGGTTTTTATATATGTTTGTACAGCCCTTGGAGTCTACACATTAGGGTCCCTTCAATTGAAATACCTTGAATAGTTTAGTTCCTACAATTGTTTGTGTTAAAAGAACTAATTAACCCGCAATATTCTATATTATCGCAATTCAGCAATTCACAGCTTCATATAACACCAATTTTACGTTTTAAGTCCAAATAGTAACAATATATCGCTAATCCCCGAGTTTGCCGGACTTTCATTCGGTGTTTCACCCCTAAAA